>OMMV01059394.1:1471-12582 GCA_900302635.1 Chatrabus melanurus
CAAAACCGAAGGTTCCTGGTTCAAGGGCACCCCTGCTTGTTCTCCATGTAATGTGGATTTGCGTCAGGAAGGGCATCCAGTGTAAAACTTGTGCCAAATCAACATGCAGATCCATATCGGATATGCTGTGGCGACTCCAAGTTGAAATTGGGAGAAGCCAAAAGAACTTACTTTATTCTATAACAAGACGCCCAGCGGTGGACTAATTCGATAAACGGTCGCCAAAAACTTGGCCAAATTCATCAAGCAGTTGTCTAAAAATTCAGTCGTCACAGTTGCCAAACAGTCATCTCTCAATGAGATACCAGCGTGAGATAGTTTCTCCAGGTAGATTAGGGAGGTGATAGTCCAGAGGTTTGAGAGGCGGGTTTGTTACAAGAAGATACTGAAAGGTCCTTTGAACAAGGGCATTAATTCAGAAGTAGCTCTCTGTGTACAACTGAGCACCTTGCATGGCAGTACGCTGACATTAGTGTGCGTGTGAATGGGTGAATGCGATGCATCATTATAGAGCACTTTGAGCGTCTGCATCTGATGGAAAAGCACAATTGACTGGACGAATTTATCATCCATCATTCAATCTTTTTTTTTTTTTGTCATTTTGAAAAAAAATTAATTGTCAATTTATGATTGAATTTCATTCTACTGCAGTGAAGATGAAGCAAATAAACTTTTGGACCTGGTTATTGAAGAAGCTGAACAGTCTGTTTATCTCCTGCGTCACCTCCTCCCAGCCTCTCCCGCTGCGACTCTCAAACTCCGTCGTCTGTTGTGGAAGGGCAGAGCTCTATTCACAGCCACTGTACTGACATTTGCACCCATCACTCCATTCAACAGCCTTTGAGGAAACACCAAATTCAATTGTTGCAGTGCCTCAGAAAAGGTTATATGAAAATGCATTGTCCTGTACTTCAGGGAGCAGCTTGTGAGTTCGGTTTGCACACGGCGGACACATTTTGAGTGTTGCATTGGCCGACAGAAGTACCTATTACAGGAGGATGAACCTTCTTGTTTCCTGAGCTTTAGTCAGATACTGCATGTAGTGGACCTAATTCCAGGAACATGTCTTTAAAGGATTGCAGGTTTGTCTTTCCTGTGGGTCATCGAGGGATAGTGTAAGTCCTTTTATTCATGACTGTCTGTGGGCGCTGAGAGCTTTTAGTATCCTGAGCTTTAGGCTGAAGGATCTGATGTATACATCCTTGAGTGCAATTGTTTTACCTTTTGTTTCTGCATTTTTTAAATTTATTTCCACAATACAAGGTCCTCCTTTTGTTTCCCACTAATCCACTTTACTTTGTATCTACTAATTTGTGAATCACATTAATGTTAATTATGTTTTATCTTGAGAAAAAAACAAATAATAATCAAATTTTATGCAGTCGGGTCCAAATTTATTTGGACAATGATGTCCATATGGAGTGAGAAGTCCAAGATTTACAGCATTATTTGTATGTGGTCCCTCATTTAGTAGCTGTGATTGCAGAGATGCTTGCCTGTTGGTTCCACCAACCATAACTTAAAGTAGAATCACACATAGAAAGACATTGTTAAAAAGACAATCTAGGCAGGAGTCTTGGACAAGTCTTCTCGCAAACGCTGGCCTATATTTCATATGTTTTTTTAAAAAAGTGCTACTCCACCATAAATGTGTTGAGAGGTTCACTTACCATTCTGGGAGCACAGCCAATGAGGTAAGTCTGGGAAGAGGGTATGGACTTGTGAGGTCACTGGATAGAGGCATTTGGCGATGCCAATACTTTTACAGGAGAATGAAGGTCCAAGTCTACAGGGTCCTGGTGCTTCCAGTCTTAATGTATTGTTGTGAGACTTGGATGATAACCACTGACCAAAGATGACGACTGGAGGTCTTTGGTACGAGGTCTCTCTGGAGAATCCCTGGGTGCCACGAGAATGGCTTTGTGTCAAACAAGTGGTGAAGACTCAAATAAGGTGTACTACTTGACCAAGGGGACACCCATGCTTCACTTGAATGCAGCAGATGGTTACTTTCGAGAGGTGAGGATGGACTGGTTGTCTACCTGGATGGTTGCCAGTTGATCGGCAGTTTTTAAGTGTCGTGGACACAGCAACGGCGCATACAGCACATGCTCCCAGACATGACCTGACTTGGATTGTCAGGAAACATCAGCGAAGGCATGACAGTCACGTGGCTCACTTCCCTGAGCATGATCCAGTGCACAGGTGCCTCAGTGCTGAGGACCCCATCAACTGGAAAAGTCCAACTACACGCCAATGTATCACCTGGCTGCGGCAGCTAGATGGTTGCTTTCAGGAGGTTGGGATGGACCAGAGGTCTGTCTGGGTGATTGACACTCAGGACCAAGGGCAGTTCTGTCAAAGGGTGGATGCTCTCTCCAATCACAGGCAGTAAAGTTGTAATACATTCAAAGTTGTCATGGTGATGCGGTGGCTTCTTTCACTAGTCTCCTTTATGTGCAGACACTCAGTTTTTGAGGATGGCCCGCTCTGGTCAGATATACCATACTCTGCTGTAATTGTTACATCTATTTATGGCTGATTTAACTGAAATTAAAAGGATGAGTAAAAGTTCAAATCAATTACACACATTTCCTCCGATGACATGAGAATGCCCACTTGTTTTGAAACAGCTCGTCAATCAATTGTCAGTTTGACCGTCGGTCCCTTCAAAATGTAATTTCAGCACTGTTGACCCAAATTAAACAGTTTGCAGTCCAGCTTCATTTTCACTATTTGATGTCAACTCTAATATATTATGATAAGCAGCTAAAACAATACAAACTCGACCACTGTCCAAATACATATGGACTCAACTGTGTTTGATCTTTGGCTAAAAAGCTCATGTCTGTTTTACTTACATTTGCTGTGTCCTGAAAGTTTGTTAGTCTTCCCTTCCATCCTGCATCTATCTGTTGTTCCATCCCGGCTTCATCCATTATTCATGCCTTTCTTCTTTATCTGTCTCCGACATAAACTCCACTCCGGCTGTAAACAGATACATGTTGCCTCCACGTACAGCCATATTTTCATCGTCCTGTCCTTTCTAAACAAAACATGTTTGTGTTTCTCTCCATTATAGACTCAGATAAGACAACTCTCAAACCCATTTACACAGCAATGATGCGATGTAATCCAGCTCCCCGAAAAGCTGCACAGACTTAAGTTTTATCTGACATCAAAGCTGAAGAGGAATCTTTAAATATTTACATTTCCAAACATCTTGACTTACCTAAATGAACAGATCCCTGATGTTTTACGCAGGAAATTTGAGCAGAATGCTTCTCGCTTTCCGACAGAATGGCCAGTGTGCACCAAGGTTTCACACTGTCGATGGTCTCTTCTCTTGAAATCCACGACCAAGTGGATGATGAGAGGAACTGAGTTGACTCAGTGTGTAGCTGCATCCATCAAGAGCAGACTCATCACTTACAGACACTCACATACACTCTGAAAAGAACATTTCAGTCCTTTATCAACAATTCCGCTCAAATCACAAGATCCTTTATTACACCCGTGCATCATAGCGCATCTGGGGGGATTGTTTTCACTCTAAGTCTCATTTATGGAGCATTTATGTGCATAAATCTATACGTGCATTTCAAATGATATAACATCACTGCCCACATACTTCCAAATGTATTTTACGTTTGCACAGATGTGAAGCAATACATCCACTAGAGCAGTGGTTCTCAATCCTGGTCCTCAGGGACCCCTAACCTACACATTTCCCATCTCTCCCTGCTCTGCAAAGACCTGATTGGTTCATTCAGGTGTCTGTTAGCACATGATTGGCTGAGCACACCTGAATGAGCTAATCAGCTTGTGGCAGAGCAGGGAGAGTTGGAAAATGTGTAGGTCAGGGGTCCCTGAGGACCAGGATTGAGAACCACTGCACTAGAGGGCACTACACAACATCAAACATGAGAAGATTGTATATATATGTATATATATGTGTGTGTGTGTGTGTGTGTCTAATTTCTTTGTCGTGTCCTTTTGTTTCTTTTGTACAGTGGCTGATAAGGACCACAGCACTTCCAAATTAAGGCAGCACCAACAAAAGCAGAAAACACTTGAAAATACAAAAAGCATCTGCATCAATTCAATAAGACAGCACGTTTCGCCTCAAATCAACAGCAAGATGATTCAAACTTGGCCACAATTGGGCGTTCCAACAGGACAATGATCCCAAACACACATCAAAACTGGTTGTGGGTTGAATAAAGCAGGCTTCTGGAATGGTCTTCCCAAAGCCCCGACCTCAACCCTATTGAAAATTTGTTGACTACGCTAAAAAGCCGGGTCCGTGCCAGGAAACCAACCAGTTTAAATGATCTCTGCCAATTCTTCTAAGAAGAGTGGTCAAATATCCAACCAGAATTATGCTTGTTAATTGCACCAAAAATGTCTGGTCGAGGTGCAGCTTGCTAAGGGACATTTAACCAAATATTAGTGAGGGTGTATGTATATATTTGAGCCTGTATGTATAGTACAGTAGCTTAGGTCAAATTTCTGGCAGAATTGTTCAGTTTGTTAAAAACAGCACCACTATACACATGTTTACACTTTTTTCACACTTTCATATAAAAAAGGGACACATGTCATACAGCCATTATTCAAGCCGCCATCTTTATTTTCAAAATGGCCACCATCATGAAACAAATTTGCTCATATTTCAGCTCCCATGACAACAAAGTTGTTTTAATATTTAATATCGTGGCTGATCCTGAGCCGAGATATAGAAGGAATGAAGAATCACTACCACCATATTAGACTGAATGCTCATCATTAGAAATCATCTTCATCATTATCATCATCTCAAGTTTAATAGATGGTTTACATGTATGAGGCGAAGTAAATCAAGATGGAGGTGGATCATGAACGCACACTCTTGAACAAGTGGAACTCTGCCGTACGTTTAAACGCATACACCACCAGCTGCCACGCAAACAAGACAACACACATATAATTTCATCAATTTAAAGGTATCTATGCACTTCAATTGCATGGTGTTGTGGATGCGGCGAAGCCCGGCAACAGCGCATGCTCCCAGATTTGACTTGACTTGACTCTGTTGGTCACATGAGCTTTGACTTTGGGAGACCCTGAAAGGTGAAACTCAAAGTCACTCTTGCTCAAGAGTCTGGGCCACCCAGAACCATCTGTTAGGTAACAACTGAATCACAAATGATCGATTGGCATGGATCAGTGTCGAACGTGTAAGGCGCCGGTGTTGCACTCTCTGAGTGCCGCTTCTCGATTTCTTTTGAGTTGTGAAAAAGTACTTTTGGCATTTGCTCTTTACCTTTTCAGTGGAGTCAGTCAAGTCACAACAGGAGATGCAAGTGGGAACGCCAACGCATGGACGACAATGAAAACCAGCCCCGTGAGGCCCTCCAGTGTTTTGATGTTTGTGTCTTTGATCTCGCTGGCTGCTCCACTAAACTAGATGGCACTGAGTGCTGCGGAGCTTCAACCTGTGCCAGTGCTGCCAAATTGTCAGAATATGCCAGTTGCACAGGAAGGATTTTCTTCCAGGCCTCGCTTGCTTGTTTCACATCAGGCAATGAAGACATTTTCATGACTTCTAAACACACCTGTTCATTCAGGATGCATCCCATCGAACCACAGCTACACTCTGAGTGAGCATTTTGGACTGACATTGCATGAATACGTATCCTGAATCGACAGTATTTATGCATTAGTTTACAAGTATTATTTGTAAATTTTAGAGACTAGATCCATAAAATCCATATTTTTTCAATTCAGAGTATTTTAAATTCAGGTATTTTGAGATTGTGTGCAATCTGGTGTCATTTACACACACGTTTGTTTAACTGTTGTTATGGTCAGTTGATATTTTAGAGAAGTGCCTTACCATTTACAACCATAAGTGGGAAAAATATTAAGAATGTTCTTGCATTTCTCAAATACAACAAACCTGAAGAAATATGTCCGAAATTCCCCACAGAAGCATGTTTCACACATTAGTGTCTGCTAGTCTCATGACCAGTTTATCATTTGGGTTATGAAAATCATGGCGTTCCACTCCTCTTCTTCTTCTTCTTGTTGCTGCTGCTGTTAGGGGGCACCGCAGTAGATCATCCCCCCCCATCTCACCCTGACCTCTGCATCTTCTCCTGTCTCACCAACCACCTGCATGTCCTCCCTCACCACATCAGGAAACGTTGTTTTTGTCCTCCCGCTTCACCTCATGCCTGGTGGCTTCATGCGCAGCATCCTTCTCCTGATATATCCTGCACTTCTTCTTTGCACTGTCCAAAACTTCTCAATCTCACCTCTTTGACTTTTGTCTCCAAACCCCCCTACTGCCACTATATCTCCGACATCAGCTTCGCGACCAGTTGGAGACACAAAATTGTGAGAAAATAGGCGAATAGCGACAAGTTCGCACTTGGAATCACATTGAATTGGTAGTTATGACGCGTTTGGCACAAAATTCACGTAGAGGTTGTACACACGTCGCACGAATGTTGCAAGAGTGTTGTGCCAGGTATGTCAGATTCTCATTTTTGTCTCCAATCAGTCCCAATTTAGTTTCATGGGTCGCCAACCCCTCACAGAGTTGTCTCACATTTCTAACACTTTCTGACTCATAGCAACTAAATTGCGAAGGGTTCGAGACGGGTTCGCGAAAGGGCACAGAGCCGATCTTTAATGCAATCCATCCTCCACCTTGAATGCATACATCATTCCTACTGCACATCTCACCACTGTCACATTGTTCTCATATATATCCTGAACCAGTCTCATGCTGTCTGCCATTCCCAAATTCTTCATATCACTGTTAAAAATTAAAATTCATTTTATAGCCTCAATTTTAAGAAACATGCATCCCTTTGACTCATGTTATTCAAGTTATATTTTAAATTTTATGCCAAAATTTTGACATATTCTGATACAAATCAAGATTCTTTCAAATGTGCATAATTTAAAATATTATATTGCATAAATTGCTAATTTTGAATACAAATTCCACGTCACAAAGACTCAGCTGTGAATGTCAAATCTGTTGTGTTGTCTTTTGTAAATGTGTCCGGCTCCATGTATGAAAGCGTCACCAGTCTCTGGCATTGCCAGGCAGATTGTTTTCTTTATACACAGCCACTTCCAAGTGGGAACGGGGCTACAGCATGAAAGCACTGATGCTGTTTAGAACAAAGCTTTTATTTATGGCAGTCTCTTTGGAAGAATTTTTTTCAGTTAGCAGAAATGCAAAAGAAAATCAGGAGAGAAGTGTATGGGTGTGTGCACGTTTGTGTGTGAGACAGAGGGAGCAATTTAAAGGTCACTGTTACAATGAAGCCTACTAAGGAGAGTATACAGCGCACAGCCTGACCCAGCATAAAACCAAGGCAATTAAAGCCGAGCCACGGGCAGGGGAATCGACACAGCGCAGCAGTGGAGCGATCCAACATGGCCCCGGTCACACAGAGTAAACAGAGACTGAGGCGACTGGCAGTGAGAGAGGGGAATAGGTTATGCAAATGGCCCTGGCCTCCGACAGAAGGGAGTCAATGGAGTTCCTCCATGCTGACGGGAGCAGAAAGTTAAGTACACAAACACATCAGTGGAATTCTGAAGCTGTTCTCTGCTTCGCTTTGCCTCTTGTTTAACTGAGCATATTTTCAAAGTTATGACCTGGTTAAAATAAAATTTAAAAAAAAACTGCAGAAAACGGTAAAGAGGAATGGAATTTGACATCCCCAGACTTGCACATATTGTATGAGTCAAAACTTGCAAGAGAACAGACTTTAATTCGCATTTACGTAACTGAAATTGTCATTTGATATTAGAAAATAAAGCTTCTGAAATCGTGTTAGGATTTGCTCAGCTCGCCAACCCTGTTATCGTTTCTCGTAGCTCGTTTCAGAAGAGCGTCACGACGGCTCGGTGCATGTGGGTATATTTTCATGCCCTTCTGGTGGGAGAGACTTGGCCTGCTTTTCAAAGCTCGCTGCCAGATGGTGGGAGCAACTTGCAAGGCAAGGGAGGAGAAAAAAGAGAAACAAGATTGAATCCATAATGCCAAAACCAGATGAGGAGACGTAACACAAATCTCACACACACACACACACACACACACACACACACACACAGGTCCAACCTAGCATCCTGATCACAACTTCAGAAGAACACTTTAAGAGGTGTTCTTCAGCGGAAATACAAGATAGGCTCAGTCATGCTATTGTTGGAATACAAATACACACGTCTGTTCTTCCCACTTAGCAGATAACACATTTACATTTACAATGCATTTGCATTACTAGCTACAAGTCTCCCACTTTCTCTCTACTTGTACATTTCATCTGTCCCTGAATACATTACAGGTTGCATGATTTTCTCATTTTATAAAAGGCTCTTCTACAAGCAGCTGCATATTTCAAAACACTTCATTCAGTTTAACTTCTCTTTCCGTAACACTTTCCTCATGCAGCATCTTACATCTACTGAATCTACTTGAAGGGTAATTAATAAAACAGTCCATTCAGCCTCACCAGAACTCAGAGGCTATGGGCATAAAAGCAGAGTGTATTCTAGAGAAAGAGCACCCAGAGAGCGCAGACCTCTGCCCAGGCCAATAGTCCACTCGACTATATACGTTTCAAGCCCTATTTGTCACCATATCTTGTTTCTCTGGATTCACACTTTTATCACGATCTGCACGAAATCATACACATTCTTTGGTGTTATCATTATAAATATGCCTGGATTTTTTTTCCCCATAAAGCTCTAATACCGTAAACCTGCGTGACAAGGGTTGTCTTTTGACCTTAAACCAGTGAATTTAAAAAGAAAATTGTGAAACATTGCATTACGTTTCTTGAAAAAAATAACTAAACTTTAGTTAGCAAACACCTCATTGGTTTAAGGGCAAAAAAAATGTTTTAAATTTTTGTCCCTTGTCACCCTGTTTTATGGTATGTTGTGAGAAATTAAAGAAAATCTCAAAAAAAAAAAAAGCCCGATCCTACAATGTTAAAGAAAGTGTTTAAAAAAAATTCCTTGTCTGCCTTTTGATCCAGATGCACCCATAAAATGTAAGGGGTTGATTGTTGGCCTGAGCGCCATCATTCTGCCAAGCTTTTTGAAAATCACCTTGCTAGTTTTACATAATCGCGCTGACAGTCGCACAAACAAACCGAGCGAGAAACGGAAATGAGAACATAACCTCCGTGGTGGAGGTAAAAATATGCTAAATTTGCAATGTTGTTGCATTGGCTGCCCCCGGTTGTTCAGGGTCACCACAGCGGATCGAGTATAGATCCACATTGGAATTTGGCACAAGTTTTACGCCAGATGCACTTCCTGATGTAACTCCAGTTCGACCTGTCGAGAATAAGACAGAAATATGCATAGACCTTGTTCCATGTGGTTAGCAGGGCAAGCATAGGCATCATGAATTCAGTCAGTGAGTGTGTGGGTGAGTGAGTGGGTCCACAAACATCCCATCAGTAAGTCTGCAGAAACATATTCATAAATACACACCTTTGAAATTTTGGATTCTGATAGATACAAGTGAAGACCTGCGAGCATCATTTTGGGCCATGTTTCCAACTTTTAACATAATTTGGAGTCATCCTATTATATATGTATATAGTAGTATAAGTAGGAATGTTGGCACCATGGGAGATGTCTGGGCTTGTTCAGGCAGACACATGTAAATGAAGCCTTTTGTTTGCATGCAATTGATGAGGTCATGTGGCCGCTCACGCCGCTGTTGCTTGTTTTCATCAGGTTTCTAAATCCCTAACTTTCAATCATTGCCAGAATATGTGAACATGCACACGCCTGATTTCCACTCCTGCAGTCAGCATCACAGGGTAATAGATCATTCATGGCATTAATCATCTGTTTACAAAGAAAAGATGCAGTATATCACCAAATCAGACAACACAGTCTAGCAGCACTGTAACAGTGGTCCTTGTGCACACCTGCAGCTTATTACAGCCCCCTTAGTTTGACTAATTGAGGGATTAATCACATGGATACCTGTAAACTATAATTTGCAGGTGGCAATACCACCAAAGTAATGATGCAGCCATTGTGTTTTGATTAATTTGTCAAATCTGATAAAATATGTTGATCTTGATGAGACCTGTCAGTCATACTGCACATACCCGATAACAGGCAATAACTGAATTATTATGTAGAAGAACACAAGGATCTGGTTAAAGATCTACATCTGTTAGAGTTAAATATACATTTGGACAAGGAGGATGTAAAATCTAATCCCAGTGCAGAGTTGGAGGTTTGTCCGGCCTTGGTGGACGTGGACACTCTGTAAGTGCCCTTCTACTTTTCAAAATAAGGCAGACGCAGAGATTAAAACTAGCGTGCAAATGGTGAATGGGTCATCGGTGCCAGTCAGCATATGGTGAAGCCAGACAGCTTAGACCCTCTTTGGACCAGTAAAGGGGTCCGAGTCAGGTCAGGCTGCCCAAGCACGAAGATTGCACTGACATGACCCTCACAAACAGATGATCGGGACTTCTGTGCACCACTCACACCTCAGTGCACACCCACACAAACGCACACAGAGCCCAAGACAAGCTGTTGCACTGAACACACCACACTGGTAGTCTGCCTTTGTGCTCTTGGAACAAACACCAGCATTATCACAGTTCCGACTGAAAGGCCTTACATGAACCTTAGTTTGTAGAGATAAACAGGGTCAGACAAATCGGATAAAGTGTGCATTTTGGTTTCAACTTGCCTTAATTCTAATGTTTTTGGATGGGACACCACTGACATGCATTAACCCTTGTATTATGTTAAGGGTCAATTTGACCCATTTCGGTTTTTGTGTTGACCAAAGTACTGGTTATCCTTTCTTTTTCTTCATGAAATTTTGTGACTTTTCCTCATCTAGGGTCATGAACTGGTGTGTAAAATCTGGACACTACTGATGTTTAGTGGAATGTCTGTGCAGAGTTTGTATACAAAGATGATGTTGCGGGTCATTTTGACCCGGACACTTTTATGTGGGTAAGTAGCTGTACAGATTCAAAATAAACATGCCTTTTTGATGTCCTTTTAATCTACATCAAAGAGTACTGTGCTTTGATGTACAGTTAATTGTATTTTGA
>OMMV01059520.1:5052-15349 GCA_900302635.1 Chatrabus melanurus
ACTTTCGGGAGGTGGCAATCGACTAGTTGTGTGTCTGAGGTTGCGGTGGATGCGGCGACACTGGATGTTCCCAGACTTGACCTGATTACTTGAAGACATTTCTCTGAGGGAGTTAGTGGCCAAAGTGGGAAGCATCTGATTGGTCCTAGAGCAGTCCAGTTGGTCAAGGGGGGGAGGTTACAGATGGTGACCTTCTCAGCCATGTGGGCAAGACTCTGAAGCCTCTGGGTGTCCTGTTTAGTGGCTGAGCTGTACCAAGCTATGACGGACGAGGTGAGGTCAGACCTGATGATGACAGTGTAGAACTGAATCACTTCTGCTTGGACCAAAGTGACTTTCTCCGACTGCCTCAGGAAGAAGATCCTGTGTTGGGATTTTCTGTCTATGGAGTTTATTTTAATGTCCCTTTTAAGGTGGTTCCAAGGAACTTAAATGACTCTGCGAGCTAACAGAACTGACGCTGCACTGTTATCCAATTCATCCAAGCGTCTAGAAATGAGATAAAATATTTGGTGGTGGTGTGCGTGATCTAACCTGCTGTACTGTTTCATTTATGAGCAGTTCCACATATCCCTCCCATCATGGCAGATAAAAATAATCAGAGTTGAACTGTGGAGCCAAAGCAAAGCTACAGCTGGAGGCATGTTGGAAACCCCAAAACAGAGCAGAGTGAGCAGGTTTGATGCTACTTGTTATTATGTTGCTCAAAGAAAAGAATGCCAACCTGACATAAACACTCTGCTGCAGCCTCCATAAGACCCTGCAACCCCAAGAGCCCCCACGCCTGCCCTCAATTTTTTGTTCATGATAAGTTACTTTTATATTTGTAATTCCAGAAGTTTTTTTCTCTGAGGAAATGCAGTAAAATTCAGCGATTAACTGCATGTTCAATATGTAGAAAAAACAGGCATTTGAATGGTGAAGTACAGCAAGGTTTACCGACCTTGACTTTGCGGACGATGCTTTGACAATGCACAAACTGTGCCTGTTTGTTTGTTTTGTCGTACCCACGTAGTTTCTCCCTCACGCCATCTTAGTTTTAGTGCAGCCAAGTGGTTTCTCTTTTACCCACGACCCTTTTGCCTTTCGGTTCCCGTAGTTCATCCCAGTGGTTTCTCTTCCGCGTTTCTCCCGTTTTGTATCGTTCCATTCGGCAGAGAGCACGCCCTTATGGCGTCTCTCTGCTGACTTTTCTCCCTCCCTCTATGCACTTACCCTTTTTTCGTTGTTCCTTTATTATTAGATCGCGCTCCACTCGGCACAATATTTGTTACCTTATTCTCACTGGGCTTTTGGGTGTTTTGTTTTGCACTTCTTCTGGGTTGGGGTTGCGTTCACGTCCCCTCGTCATTTTCACCGTCCGTTCATGTTTATTCAGCACACGTGGGTTTTCATTCACCGCCCGTTATCAATTGTCATCTGGTGGCGTTTAAAGGGAGAGAGCTCGCGCTCACTCGTTGGCAGATGGTACGTCAGTTTCACCGCTTCTTTCTCGCGTTCTCTAGCTTCTCGTGTCGTTCCACGGTTTTAACC
The DNA here is from genome assembly GCA_900302635.1 of Chatrabus melanurus. Classification (NCBI taxonomy): domain Eukaryota; kingdom Metazoa; phylum Chordata; class Actinopteri; order Batrachoidiformes; family Batrachoididae; genus Chatrabus; species Chatrabus melanurus. The sequence continues at coordinate 6,586 of OMMV01059520.1, forward strand.
TTGCTTCGTTTGTGGACTGCTGTTTTTTTGCATGCCGCTTGTGGTCACCCGTGGGTTTTTTTTGTGATCTATTGTGTACAGAAATTGGACTGGTTATCGACTCTGAACTCACCATTCGGACTGAACCTTTCTGCAGCCAATCCTGTGGACCAACCACGCCAGTTTTGAACTGGACTTTGTCTTCTCCTATTGCGAACCAGAGAGTGTTTCTTCCGCTAAGGGGTTTTTCTGTCTCACAGAAACGTGACAGTGGACCTGTGGTGCATTGCTCTGTGCATGATCCAGCACACAGGTGCCTCGATGTTGAGGACCCCAGCAGTTCGAGCAGGCCAAAGGGACGCCCACGTTTCACCTGGCTGCAGGAGATAGATGGTTACCTGGGTTATCTGGTTGGTTGCCATGTAGGACCCGGGGCGGTTCTGTGGTGTGACGGATGTGGCGATGCACGGCACCGGCTCATGCTCCCGGACTTGACTTGAAAGTACAGCATCTAGGACAAAATGAACAAGCACTCTCGACAGATGCTCCGAACGCCTGTTTCTTGCTCACTGGAGATGGCAGCTTTCTCTACAGCAGAGGACAGACAAGCTTCTCCTGTTTAGCTAAGTAGCTAAGTGGACTGGGATCACTTCTATTTAGACACATCAATTTTCAACAAACTCTCTAACCTGGCACGCTGACAAAATCCATCCACTCCAACAGCCTTTTCCTCGTTCCTGCAACAACTGTTTACAAACCCCGGTGAGCCTGTAATTAGGCAGAGCGAACCTAAACAAGCCTCATAAAATATGCAATAAAGAAAATTTTCCACTCTGGTTTCAAGCTGAATGCAAAAAAACCCCCAAAAAAAAAACGTTGACAAACTGAAAAGGATGCGACAGCTGCGGTACCGCAGAGACGTGACTGAAATCTGAGCCACGATTTCAAAGCTGCTCTCCTTCCGGCCACAGTCTCTGGCAAAGGTGTGAATAAGCAGCTGGACAGATGTGCACAGCTGGCTTCTTGCAGGGATTTTTGCCTGGCCACAGACACATATTCAGAGGTGTCTCAGGCTTGGATCTGGTCCAGTGGCCTGGAGCAGGTCTTTATCCTGCAGCCCCCAATCGCCCTTTAAGCCCTGTAGCAATGCTAGTCCGCTCTATCGCGTCTCTCTTCCTGCCCTCTGTATCACCGTGTCCTTTTTTTTAAATCAATTTTTATAATCTGCAAATGTTTCCCCCCCCACCTTCTCCCTGGAATTCACCTTCATTGTCTTTTTATTCTCAAATCACTTTAATCATGATAGGTTTTTCCTCCCTCTCTCCGCTCTCTCGGTCCTGGGCACCCCAAGGCTGCTCATCTTTATCCAACCCTCTTCCCCCCCCCCGTCTGTGTGTGAAGGTCCAGAGTCCAGTTGCAGCCGCACCAGAATGTCAGACCGACATATATTAACATTTAGACAGCCTCTGGGCCTGAAGGGAGCTCCACTTTAAATCAGTCACATCCATTTGGCATGCTTAAAAAGCTCCATAAGCTGACGGGTCCGGCTGGCACCAGCGCGGCACAAGTGCCAATCTTCACGGAGGTTTTACTCTGTCGGTTTTCCAACGCGATCGTTTCACGCCGGTGCAGGCTTCCCTTTTTATGCATCTCTTCTGCCTTCCCTCTCTTCTAAAACGTGTCTCCAGTTGCAGGGAAAAACTTTGGGCCCAATTTTAACAGTGCAAATGAGAAGACCAGTGCAAAGTGTTCAATCTGAAGGCACAAGTAGGGTGTTTGCCTGTGGTACCGTGGATAAGCATAACAATCGTGCATTTTATAACGCAAGCATGAAATTTCTACCCCAGTTAGTACAGACCATAAGATTTATTTTCAAATGTGGAGGCAAGATGGATTTGACCTCTGAGGACCATGAGAGGTCAGTGAAGGATTACACAGGGGCCACAATTTAAAAATCCTCCAATCATATTGAACCATATACCATATTATTTGTCTGATCATAAAGATTCCAAAAAGGTATAGTTTGGACTATCTGTGACTGCATGTTATGGAGTTATGGGGTAAAAACAGCAAAAAAATTGGTGACAAAGGTCAATTTCAGTTTGTGCAGGGGTCAAAAGTTAAAGTTGCTCCAATTTTGGTAAAAAAAAGTGATGCAAATTACTGGTTGAGCTAATAGGGTTTAAAAAAGGAAGGTGATGAAAATGTGTCCAAAAATAAAACCCAGACAGTGCGAAGCTGTGCTCACACCAAAGCACTATGTCTCACTTTGTCTCTTTACAAAGTTACACAAAGTTATAATGTAGAGACATTATAGCTTTGTGTAACTTTGTAAAGAGACAAAGTGAGACATATTACAACCCCAAATCAAAAAAAGTTGGGACGACATGGAAAACGCAAAACAAACAAAACGCATTAATCTTTACATTTACTTTGACTTCTATTTCATTGCAAACAGTATGAACCCAAGATATTTCACATTTTGTGTGGTCAACTTCATTTTATTGGTTAATATACATACATTCCTGCATTTAAGGCCTGCAACACATTCCAGAAAAAAAAATTGGGACAGGGGCAATTTATTCTCAATATAAGGATTAAATCATCACTTTTACAGCCAGTTTTCTTTAGACAAGTCAGGGGATGGATACACGAACATTCCCAAGTCACTGAATATGTCTTGGACTTCATTTACATCAATCATTAAGAAATACAAACAGTATGGTACTGTATGGGAAATCTATGTCAAGTAGGCAGTTCCCAAATATTGAGTGACCATGCTGGAAGGACACTAGTGAGGGAAGCCACCAAGACACCCAGACAACTCTGAAGGAGTTGTAGGTTTCTGTGGTTGGAGAAACTGTACACAGCGCATCACCAGTTAAACAGCTTCTCAGGAATTACTTATGATACGACACTTTATATTTGGCTCATATGAAAGTTCTTTGCGAGGGCTTTTATGATATGTTAATTTGGTTGATATGGTAACAATGGTTGCTAGGGAAGCATTCTTTTTGAATATCTCTGGAACTACTTATGATAGACACTTGATGTTTAGCTCATATGAAAGTTATTAAATATTATATATATTATATAAGTAATATAAAAGGAATGTTTTGTTTCTCTGAAAAAAAAAGGTTGATTTATGTTTCTTCCACTCTGGGACATCCCATCTGCGGGGCTTTACGCACTGCTTCTAGTTTTTTTTTTAAATTTGCATATCGTCCCAACTTTTTCTGATTTGGGGTTGTAGTAATCATTGCTGGGACAGCGGAGCAGTGACAAGGAGGAACAGAGTGATCGTGTGAAATCCTTGTGAGGATAATTCTTTATAGTTAGCTAGCAGGTCTCAGGGGGCTCACAGACTGTGCTACACTTTCAGCAGCGTCCGTTGTGTCCACCAGCATATGTGTGCATAACTGTTGTCGTGGTTGCATGGCCACGAGTGCGCGAGATAGTATGGGCTGTGCTTTTGTGACTGCAGAGGTGACAACCAAAAATACACTGGATCTGCAGGCCTGAATTATTCAGAGACCGGAGACAGAACAGTGGGTGGGAAAGAGGGAGAGAGAGACGGATGGATGAGAGATGACAAAACAACAATACAGTTGGAACGAACAAAAACAAACAGAAGAAGCTCTACATGGAAATGTTCGCTTGTTACGCACAAATACATCCTGGGCTTCAACACATCGCCAAAAAATGCACGTCAGCAATTTTCCCCTCTCTTTAGCATGCATGTGCAAGCACACTGCACGTCTCATCTCTCTCCGGCTCCGCAACGGGCACCCACAAACAAATTCTCTTCCATGTTCCATTCTATGCGTGTCAGCTCTCCATCACTGATCACTCACATTGAAATTCCATCTGTTTTTTCCAATCTGGAGAGTACAGCTGGGAAGAAGCTTTTACATTTTCTGTCTTCCCGCCTGGCACGGTATGGAAACCAAGCGTGGCGGCATATTTATAGCCCAGCTTAGCTCGGGAGCAGTACACTTCCAATATCCGAGAAGCTTACGGGCAGACGTTTTTAACATGGGCGGCTCTGCAGGGAGGAGGTTTTTGATATACGAGTGGCCAAAACCATGGCAAAGCTTCAGCTACACGTCAGACCACAAATCATTCCAGAAACCAGTTTGACAGAAAGCAAGACTAACTAATTCTGCAAAAAAACAAACAAACAAAAAAAACCCCCTCCATCATACTATTTGCACTGAAAGGCAGCAGTGTGCAGGTATGTGCTGTGTACAGAGAGGCAACATAATGACTTCCGTTCAGTGCAAAGCACTCAGACGGAGTGGAGAGTCTGGAAATAGGCTGTTACTGTATGTATCAAGCGGCTCCTCGGGGTCCCATTACCAGTGGATGACTTCCCATCATTGTGTGCGTGTGTGTGAGAGAAGGTAATGGATTTCTGCCAGGAGATAATTACCAATATGGCCGAAGGCTACACACACCCACCAATGTATAGAAAAATGTCAGTAAAAAAAATTAGTAACATACCCTTATGGGAATACTCTTAGTGGTCCAGGTGATGGGGTTTGAATAATTACGAAATCAAAGGCAAGTAATTTGTAACGACAAAGCCTCTTTGGCAGCAGCAAGCAACAACAAATCCAGCTGCCCTCAATTTTGTACTTCCAAATATTATCATACTTGTTCTGCGTGTAGATGGTGAGAAATTTAGCAAAAAAATCAATTTTTAACTGCAAAAATCCAGAATGTGAACACAAGTCGCACAGCTAATGTTTTCTTGATGTTTAGTAAATCTGCTCGGGTCCAGTTTGGGAGCATGCGCATGGTGCCGCACACTGCAGCATCCACCACACCACCAAACCGCCTTGGGTCCTGGATGGCAACCACCCAGGCAGACAACCAATCCATCCACACTTCTTGAAGGTAATCATCCATCTTCAAGGTGAAACGTGAGTGTCCCCTTCATCTTCTCCAGTTGCTGTGGTCCTCAACACTGAGACACCTGCGTGCTGGATCACGGCGAGAGAAACGTGCCACATGACCAAAAAGTCATAGCTGACGCTCCCTCACAAAGCAAGTGATACTCCTCATCCGAGTCTCACCCGAGGCACCCGAGGATCCTCCAAAGAAACCTAGTACCAAAGACACCCAGTCGTCACCTTAGATCACTAGTTAGCGACTAAGTCTCACAACCATACAGTAAGACAGGAAACACCAGGACCCGAAAGACTTGGACCTTCGCTCTCCTGCAAAGATATCGGCATCGCCAAACACCTCTGTTAGTCCTTGAGCCAGACCCCCAAATTTTGGCCCCCAGTCTCATTTTGAGGGATTAAATCTCATTATGATTTTCCAAGCTGTACATCCCTAGTTATGGAAAATATGTGCATCCAATGGTAGTTTTGCTTATTTTTTTCACCAGTTTTATAACCGTACCTCTGCAAAACGTTTGTGAAATAGGGCTGACGTATGATTGGCTGTGCGGTGAAAGAATTCCCCCCTACCTGCTCCTAACTTGGCATAGAAATCCACTTTGGGGCCAATTATAGTACAATGGATGGATAGTCAGTCTAGCGTCGATGATATTTGGGGTGGAATCAACATTTTTATTCAAAAATGCATTTTTTTTTTGGTATTTAGTTACAAAACCTGTGTCACTGTCCAAACAGACTTATGTTTTTTGACCGCAGCCTGGGCAGTGGGTTGGTCAGTGCACTTGTTTCCAAAACAGAAGGTTCCCGGTTCAAGACCGCCCGTGTCCATTCTCCATGTAATACGGAGTTGCGTCACGAAGGGCTTCCGGCGTAAAACTTGTGCCAAATTAACATTCAGAGCCGTACTGGACCTGCCGTGCTGACCCAAAGGGAGAAGCTGAAAGAACTTTCTTCTTTAACTGCAGCCTGATCCAGACAGCTTGATCACATTCTTTCCATTTCAAAATGATTGATTTCATAGAAATCTATCCAATATTCTTTGACTTGGAAATCTGCCTCTATCTATTCCCCAAACTGTCAAGAGCCAAAAAACTGCAAAAGTGATTAATTAGATGCATTTTTTTTTTAAAGTTTACATACTTGTGCAATCTTTGATTTGGTGTTATTTTAGTTATGTTGTACGGTTTGGTTTTCACTTCAAGCTTTAAAAAAAAAAAACCACTTTTTCCAATTTTTGTTTGAAGGAGCGTGACTTTTTTTTTTTTATCCGATGCTACATTAAGCCCAAAGGTGTGCGTACTGTTTATAGCCACATTCTCACAGCATGCACTTTTGTCTAAGCATTATGTTTAAGTGTGCGTATGCGGGCTTGTTGTGCATCATTTACACCTTCTGCAGGTTGGAGCTGCTCTGTAGCTGACAGTAGACAACACACGAGGGCCTGCGGCTGAACGGCGTGTTGTGAATGTCAAACAGGTTCAGGTAGCATTCTCGCATTCCCAACAACAGCTCCTAGTTATATAAAGGTTAAGACTAAAAAAAAAAAAAAGCATTCAAAAAGAAATCCCCTGGCCAAATCTACGCACACGATGAATGCCGTCTGTGTTGCTTTTCCTGTAAACCTGAGCCCAATTTAAAAGCTGTTGCAGTCATTTTTCTGCAGTTAGTTCCTAATAGATTTGTGGCATTTTGAAGCTTGGGTTTTGCACAATCACAGTGCGACAAGCTTACAGTCAACACGTCGATCCAGAATTCACGCATTAACAAAGAATCAGTGCCTGCATGCCAGCAAACGCCTTGAGAATTGTGGAATATTGCATGACTTTGTGTCATTAAGTTCAACGCGGTAACGATCCAAACGAAGCCTCCTCGTGCACAAAACTGGCATTAACTCTGTAATACGTGAATTATATTTGAATCCTAACCTTAAATCTGGCCATTTCTGCAGCACTCCTCTGATCTGTCAGCTCCAAATCTATGACCTCTACCTCTTACTTTCTCACTGTCACAGTGACCAGACGGCACAAAAAAAAAAAAAAAAGGAAGACGGAGAGCTGACGCAGGTGTCTGGTTGTCTTCCACCTCTCGTCTTGCTCTTCCAGGCTTCAACAAGCGAAGTGTAGGATGCCAAAAGAGTGTGACAATTTAATGGGGTGAGGGAGCGCGGCGGCGATGAGGCGCGGATCAGTCTGAACACGTAGTGTTTGGAGCTGTGGCGGAGATTCTGCTGCACTGTCTTCACACGGCAGCCTTCACCTCTGAATCAAATCATGATGTCATCCTTTACTTATGGCTTTCACTCTCCAGCTGAGGAATTCGGTTACTTCGGTAAAGATGTGAATGGAGAAGGACAGACATATAGGAGAAAAGAAACAAAGCAGAGACGAGAAGTAAAAGGTTGGTGGGCACTTCTTGTTTTGTGTGCCAATGATATTCTTCAATATTAAATCTTTAATCAGTGCCTCCCACCTACTACCGATTAACACTATATTTTCCACTGTACACAAAAATGTGTTTGTCCTGGATAAAGACTAAGATCCAGGTGTCAATGACTATACAGTCGTGAGACTTGGACGGTAACCAGTGACCTAAGGTGACGACTAGATGTCTTTGGTACTTGGTCTTTCCCACTTGCATTGTGAGGGAGCGTCAGCTTCAACATTCTGGACATGTGGCGCGTTTCTCTGGGGATGATCCAACATGCAGGAGGTGCCTCAGTACTGAAGACCACAGCAGCTGGAGAAGGCCAAGCGGGCGCCCATGTTTACCATGGCTGCTGCAGAGAGATGGGGATGAATCGCCGTCTGTCTGGGTGGTTGCCATCCAGGGCCCAAGGTGGTTCTGCGCACTGCACTGGCGCATGCTCCCAGATTGGACTTGGTACAAAATCCAGCAGGATTGCTATTTTTTTTTTGGGCTAATCTCCAGGAGTTTAACCTATGAGGTTGTCTGGGAGTTGTTGGACAAGCATGTATGGTGAACCTGATGACTTGAACCCATGAGCTTTGCCACTAAGCGTCTCCTGACAATCCTTTGGTACCACTACGTTTTTAAGAGTCCCACGTATGGCCCATTACGTGCACTATGCGTAAGCATTAGCTGCGACGCTGCAGTCATGCAGTGTGTTTTCCTGAGCAAGGTCAAGCACGCAGGTTCCTCATGGCTGAGGATCCCGCCGTCTTGACCAAACTGAGGCAACGCCCACATAACACCAGGTGGTTACTTTCGGGAAACAAGGAAAGATCACAGGTCTGCCTGGGTTGCTGGTAGTCAGGAGTCAAAGCGGTTCTGTGAGCTCCTGGATGTGGCAATGTGCAGCGCAAAACCTGACCAGGCCTCGTCGTATTACAAACATCTGGAAAAACTGAATCTAAATAACAAACTCAGTTCATTGCAAATTGAACATCTGGATTATTTGGACTGTTTGTCACAAAAAAACGAGACTCTTTAAGCATCGCTGCTTGCAATTTAAAATTACTTTTCACATTTCACGGACTGTGATTAAGTTATGATTAAAAAAGTTAAATGGCACAAAGAAAAATAAGGGGAAAATGATACCAGCATGATGCACAAGGTCGCTGATGAAGAATTTTGCGATGGTGATGCTCTGTCTGCTCTCTGCCTGCAATAAGAGTAATACCAGCGCGCGTCAAAAAGCTTTCAGCACTGTTAGAATGGGGCACCAGAATAACAGGCGAGACAGCTACATTTATATCCGCGCACCTATGGCCATCTCTCTGGACTTCTGCTGCCTCTCCTGTTTATCTTTCATCTTGTGCAACACGTCGGTCAACAGAAGCGATAAATCCGTCTTTTATACACACTTGTCCTGCTGAGGGTCGTTGTGGGCTGAAGTCCATCTTATATTGGGTAAT
>OMMV01059568.1:1548-17338 GCA_900302635.1 Chatrabus melanurus
CCCCCCCCCCCCGAGATTTAGTTTTTATCTTCCCAAGAGGGTCCTAAATACAAAACAAAACATTAATATTGAATATTTTGGGATGCACTTCCACTTTTGACCATTTGTTTAAGCTGGCTATATAATAAAATGCAGTTTTGCATGTTATACATGATGAAAGTACAATACAGTTTGCCGGTCAGTAGGACTTGCATTTGGGTCGTTGATGAAATTACAATACAGGGCATCAAAATAATTATTTCTCATTCTTCAATATTCTCTCATTTTGAAGACATATGGGCTACATGCACATACTCATAGTAGCTTACTATATTAGTAGGCAAAGAAGCATGTCACAATCCGCAGGGTATCCGAACACTCAAGAGACATGTAGTAGTAGTCGCACTGTACCTGGATGATCTACTACCTCCGTAGTGTGCAAGCACACTACACAACGCTATCCCATGAGCCTGATAAGAACTTCCCGGGAAAATTCAAAGAAGATAACGGACATACACGAAAACGGTACCGGCATCCAAGGGGCCCGTGGCTTTGTACAAGCATATGGCTGCACCAATCAGCGTGGACAAACGAAGGATATTTCTTTTTTTTGCACAGTAAATTTTTAAGTGGCATTTGTGAATGTAACTCCGTGTTGTAGTGCTTGACAAAGGTTTCCCAAAGTAATCCCTTGCCCGTGTGGTTATATCAGCTATTGATGAATGACGGTTTTTGATGCAGTGCCGTCTGAGGGATCGGAGATCACGGGTGTTCAGCTTAGGCTTGCGCCCTTGCCCTTTACACACTGAAATTCCTCAAGATTCCTTGAATCGTTTAATGATATTATGCACTGTAGAGGGAGAAATATGCAAATCCCTTCCCATCTTTCTTTCTTTCCAAGTTATGAATTCAGTTTACTAAAGAATATGTAAACAAAGCATCTTTGGTGCCGTTATTCAAATATTTACTGATGAAAAAATGCTTTTTATTATTTTTATTTTTTATAGCAACGTTCCCTTTTGTAGATCAGGTGAGCCCATTCCAAATCTGAGACACCACGCTCACGAGTCCACACAACCCGGCGGAAAGGGTTCTGTATGAACCCAGCAGACACTTCTCCCTTCTCGCTCTGTCTCTCTCTCTCAACATATTTGTGGTTTTGACGTTACATGTAGCTTGAAATCTCTGCACCGTGCCGCAGTTTTCACGTCTGTGGTGACTGAGTGTAAACGAGGCTTTCATAAAACACCTGTGACGTAGGAATTTTTTTTTAAACTTTTTGATGTCTTAGCAGCTTATGCTTTTCACATCTCGGCTTCAAAATATTTCTCTGCACTCTAATCGATCCACATCATCCACTGTTGTAATTGTGTTTAGTCACAACTTAATGTTGTTTTTTTATCTTTTTGCTGCAGGTAAAAAAAAAAAGACTCATTACTGTCATGTCATTTCCCCCTCAGAATTAGATCTATAATGGCACCAATTACGTTCCTGCTGTTTCCCCCCCAGTCTTTTGCCCCCATCATCAGATTCCGATTGCTGTAATTCCACACTTGGACCTATTTTTCCATGTTACCGTACAACAAAGACAAACTCGTGATCTGTAATGTTTGTTTTTTTTTACAGCCAAGTTTAGATTTCATTTTGCATTCGAGACGATGCTAAATCGACACTGTGAGGTCGTGTTTTTCCCTAACCGTGCACAGACTTTTCCCAGTGAACAAAGCATTTAATCCTCTACCTTTTCGCTTCCAGCTTTCCTCCAGTTCTGCAGGTTGTGAGGTACTAAAAAGTGGCTGCTCAGCTGCACTCGAGCCAGGTTTGGACAGGCTGCCTGGACATGAGCCAGGTTCACCGCAGAGACTCAGGATCCTAAAGACAAGACTCTGGACTCAGCAGGTCGTTCTGCTTGTGTGGATGCGGGGAGTTCTCACGCCGATGCAAAGTCAAGGTGACTCACGCTGGGCGAGATGTCCACTCGAGTCCAATCTGAGCAAAGCAGTAAAGGAATGCCAACATTGGCGGCGCCAAGGTGGACCAACCTGAAATAATATTTAAAATTTTAAAATGCTCAGCTCATCTGTTTTAATGGGATCAGTAAATATCTAAAATTCAAAAAGATCTCACATCAGTTTTACATAATGGAGTCAGCGCTGAAGTAGAGCAAACACACACACACACACACAGACACACACACACACAGAGAGATGCTACTGATGCTCCTAGTAACTGCTGAGAACGTGTATAATTTAACACCGCCAGGAGAAAGAATAACAGTACGGCAAAGTCTTGCCGCTCTACTGTACTGCGTTACAGTGGTTCTATTTTTAGCCGCGTCTTACAGGGTCTATCAGGTGAGGACAGCTGTCTGCACGACTGGCTTGCCTCCAGATCATCTCGGTAACCTGCACCTGCACCCACAATGCTTTTCAATGGTCTATTCTTTTCTATTCAAGCCGGAATCTAATTCACATACACGCAGGCTGCTTCGTGCACAGCTGTACGGCAACGTTTTCTGGAGCTGAAAGCAGAGAGCGAGAGGCCGCGGCTCAGAAACCGTGTGATCGTGGTCGACATTTTATGTTATATTTACCGTCGTAAGGAGCGCTTTGCAGTAGACGTAAGACTCAGGTCTGCAGAAAACTAAATGTTATTCCTTTGTGTCTTTAAAAAATTTAAAAAACAGCCTAAAAAAGCAATTCAGTATAAAATAAAATGACATGATGGAAGTTAATTCAGCTCCAACAATTAATGTTATTAAATGCAATTATTACACATTTTCAAATATCTAACAGTGGCTGAAAACCTGAGCGCTCAGGACACTTTATGGACTGTGAGCAGCCTCCATGACGAGGTCACAACATCCCGGCGTTTTGTCATTGCAGCTGTGCAAATGTCATTAACACCCTCGGTGGGAAATATATTCTCCATCTGCCCAACGCTGCCGCTTTTGATATCACATTAACCGTGTGAAGAGTAGAACTTCCAGGAGGCGCACACCGTGAACGTTTGAGTCAGCAACAACGATAATTCATCAGCACCGGCAGCACAGGAATAACCTGTGAAAACTAGAAGGCACTCAAGAGAGCGCATGCCTCTACTGCCTGTAAAGCAAATTCAGAGATTTGCTTCAAAAAACACATCATACATGTTCGAAATGCTTTGCTGATCACATGTTAAAATGTGTTCAACCAGGTTTTTTGTGAAGTTTGGATTTCTGTGTTTCACCACAGATTTTTGGTGGGAGGTGGCTTAAACCGAACCCAATTACGTACACGGTTTCACTTGCAAAGGCGTTAGTATCCGCCTATATAAAGCTGGAGCCGATTTGAATCTCTGCTTCGGAGCAGTAGGTGGCGGTAATGCACCTTTTACGCTGGTTGCCAACCGCCTTTGAACAAGGAGAAGAAGAAGAAAAATAATCTGTAGCCATCTCGCTCAAACTTAGTCTTGTCACACAACGGTTGTACTAAACCTCGTGTTTGTTTTTATTTCTTTTGTTTCCTTTCAAATGGTGTATTGTTGTCTACTATGGGCTGTTGACTCCTCTCGCTGTGTGTTTGTATGTTCTGTGTTGTTCAATAAAGCTTTAAAAAAAAACAAAAAATAAAAAACCTTGCCCCCATTTCCTCCCCCTCCTCACACGATTGGTGCGTGGTTTTGGTATTTTTAGCCGACATGCCCTCAAAGACAGAGAGCCAAGACAGAGGGGGAAAACTGCTCATTTTTACACGGTTTTGAAACCTAATTTTATACACTTAGCAATTTTTTTTAATCATTAAAATTCGGCTTGTGGTTAATAACATGTTTTTCTGTGGTTTGACAATTTCAAAACACAGATTGGTTTTCACTTTACAGGCACTTTAAAATTTCTCGCCGTTTGTTGACGTACCTCTGGCTACGTTGGAGGCCATTAGAGAAAGTTTATCTTCACTACGACCAAGTTCCCTCTGCTAGCCTCCATTAGCCTCCGCTAGCGGAAGTTACTGGTGCGATCGTCTACGCTGGCTAAAGTTTGGGTGCTGCTTCGCCCTGCCTGCTCCGAATCACTGGACAGTGGTGTGTCGACCCCCTCTCCTGCACGTTGCCATGTTGTCAAAAGTCCCGCTTGTTCTAACAGTGCGCTGGCTAACGCCTGCCTCTGCTAGCACCATGTTGTGGAACGCCGTGCTGCGTTTGAGGTTTGCGACCAAACTCCGGTAACGTGAGTTTTGCTGACGTTTGGCCAATTATCTCGACTTTGCCCTGCGTTCACCATACGCTGGGGTAAACGGTATGGTGAGACTGAGCCTTTAAAACTTCTTCTGGATCCAAAATAGGTTCCGGATCAAATTCAAAATAAAATCCCTCATATTCTAGGACATTATCCCCCATCTGGTCACCAAATTTCATCGACCTTCTCTCACAACTGCTATGTGCCAAACATTCTTCTGGATCTCAGTTCCAGAATATATTCCAGATCACCTCCAAAACTGAATCACTTATTCCCTGGAACATTAGTATCCGTTTGTTTGACAGTCATTCCAGCGGTACTCAAGGATCCTCTGAAGAGACCGGGTACCAAAGACATCCAGTCGTCACCTTAGGTCACTGGTTAGCATCCAAGTCTCATGACCATAGAGGAAGACAGGAAGCACCAGGATCCTAAAGTCTTGGAACTTTGTTTTCCTACAAAGATATCAGCATCGCTAAACACCTGTGTCCAGGGACCTCATGACTCCATAAGCTCTTCCCAGGTGTCTCCCGATCACAGAGGTCAAGGATCCACAGAATGTCACTGCCATTATGAGTGAATGTCTCCACAATTTCAACACTTTCGTGGCATACAGATACACTTCTGCTGGCCGAGTCCAGGAAGTCATTGAAAGCCTGGATCTTAGTCTTGATCCAGGACAATCACAAACCCAGGAAAAAAAGAAAAGAAAAAAGATTTGTATTAATAATTCTTACTGTATTCGACCTTTTAAGCGCGCGGTGCACTAAAAAATTTTTTTATTGAACATAGGGTTCTAATTCTTTTAAGCGCACAGTGTGCACTTAAAGGAATGATCCAGAAAATGGTCCCAGCTTCTGGAAATGGCGCCAGGGACACCCCCCATAGGCCCTACAAAGACCCCATGTGTGCTTAAACGGTCGAATACGGTATATTTAGTATGTCCATTTACTTATGGCCTCTGAAAATGGAGGGACTGTGTATAAAAATGGCTTTAATTCCTAAATGGTTAATGAGGTATTTTTGTTAAACCCCTTGAATTAAAGTTAAAAGTCTACACTACAAGCACATCTTGATTGGTTCATTTCAACTCCACTGTGGTGGTGGACAGAGGCAAAATCACAACAAATTTGCCTCACTGTCCAAATACTTATGGGCCTCACTGTATATCGGTAGAGGTAAATCTTTTGTGATGAATTAACTGATTGAGATGTATTAACAAACTGGTCAACCTCTGTATTGTTTCTACACGTAACGGACAAATACGACCCAGTTAAAAAAAAAAGAAGAAAAAAAAAAAAAAGTCGAATGATCATCCCGGACCGGAATTATTTTCCTTTATCTTCATGTGGTGTTCTAGCAGTGAGTGAAGTTTAATCGAAATCCATAAAGCAGTTTAGGAGGAGTTGTCTTTACAAGCCTCTTGGACAGATGGACAGATGTACAAACAGGCTGATTCCTGTATATCTATTGTGACTTTAAAATCGTCCAGCAGCCGCTTTCTGACACTACTGTGTCAAGAAATGTCCTTTTTTTAAAAAAAATTTTAAGCATTTCTTTTTTTGGAAAACATAGACCTGCAGACCTCACAATGACGAGTTGATGGTTTTCATGCATATTAAGTTCCACTGCTTTAGTCTTGTACTATTCCCCGTATGAACACGGCGTGTGCGGCTGGCACAGACGACGTCAGACTTTACCGCACATTTGTACACATCTGCAGGAACTATAAACTACTGTTCTCCGAGCGATTAGACGTTTATCTTTTCAGGATGAACACTCCATCAAGAGAGGTCAGTGTGCAATTAAGTGAGTGTCAGCTCCACTGAAGATCACAGACGGGCTGATTTAATCGCATTGATCTGATGCTAACGAGGCAAACCACAACTCCCCCTGGTGGTTCATTATGCAGACGTAAGGAACGGCACTCGGCATCGCCAATGAATCCATTACTTAACAGTCGGAAAAGAGCTCAAACTTAAAAAACAAAAAAACAAACTACAGCTTGATTCATGATCATTTCATTATTAAAGCAGGCGTCAGACTCACTCAATACACGACTGCTTCTTGCATATTTTCAGTATTTTTCAGCAAGACTCTATAAAGATTCATCATAAAAGCAAACTAAGATTCTCTGTTCTAGTTCCGATGTTTGAATAATTGAAGACAGAAGTGGCATTTTAAACAGGGTCCTTTAAAAAAAAAATACTTTAAACTTATTTAAACCGAATGTAGAAGTCGTTGGAAGTCGTGTAATGTTGTGCACTTTTGCCATGAAGCCCGCTAGGCTTCTACTATTTTTAACGATCACAATAAAGCTTAACTGGTGATTTGAATATGACCTTCTTCCATTTGTGTGGGCTTAACCTAAAGAGACGCGCGGATTCTGCGAGATAAATGAAAGAGAATATTTGAGATAGTCTGAAGAACTGGTGGAAAGTGTAAAAAATGTGTAATTGGACCATTCGAAGAGTTTTACCGCGTGAACACTCGGCACGCCGGATGATTCCATATCATATAATCATAGTGGAATTCTACGCTGGAATGTAACATCATACTGAAATTTGAACAGCTTTTGTCTGCCTGTTTGTTTCTCTACTCCTCCCAGGTCCTTTGGTTTTAATCAATTTCCATCCAACTTGGGATGTGGAGTTATGGAATCGACCTCATGACTCCATAAGCTCTTCCCGGGCGTCTCTCGATCTCAAAGGCCGAGGACCCAGAGACATGAATGTCACTGCCGAGATAAGTGAATGTCTCTACAAATTCAACACTTTCACCACATACAGAAACACTTGTGATGGCTGAGGAAGTCATTAAAAGCCTGGATCTTAGTCTTGATCCAGGACAATCGCAAACCCACACACAGAGTTTATGGACTCATGAGTGTGCTGGCTAGAGGTGTTTGGTATCTTTGCAGGACAATGAAAGTCCAAGTTTTTAGGGTCCTGGTGCTACCTGTCTTACTGTACGGTTGTGAGACTTGGATGCTAACCAGTGGCCTAAGGTGACTGCTGGATGGCTTTGGTACCAGGTCTCTTCGGAGGATCCTTGGGTACCCCTTGGAATGACTTTGTGTCAAACGATTGGTTACTTAGGGAGACGAAGATGAGGAGTATCACTTGCATTGGGAGGGAGCATCAGCTTCGACATTTTGACCATGTGGCGTGTTTCTCTGTGCGTGATCCAGCACATAGGTGCCTGAGTTTTGAGGACCCCAGTGAGAAGGTCAAGGGAACGCCCACGCTTCACCTGGCTGCGGCAGGTAGATGGTTACTTTAAAGATGTGGGGATGGACCGGTTGTCTGCCTGGGTGGTTGCCATCCAGGGACCCGGGGCGATCCTGTGGCGTAGTGGATGCGGCGAAGCGCAGCATCAGCGCATGCTCCCAGACTTGACTTGACTTGGTATGTGGATGAAGTTCGACCCCGGAGTTATCCTTAAAGGGTTCATGTGGGCGAAGGTCAAGATATTTGATTTTAAAGGTGATTTGGCCCAAACTCAGCACACACATATGGGTGGATTTCAGATTTACGACGGGCAAGGTCAGCCATAGGTCAATCATTCAGGTGAAGGTCAAGGTCATTGGGGTCAAAGGTCAGATTTCCAGCAAGCAGTGAATTAAATGGTAAATTTACAACATTTCTATAGCGCTTTTCCATCTGATGCAGATGTTCGAAGCACTTTACAATGATGCCTCACATTCACCCATTTTCACACACACACACACACACACACACCGATGTCAGAACGCTGCCATGCAAGGCGCTCCACTGCACATCAGGAGCACCTTGGGGATTAAGGAACTTGCTCAAGTGACCTTCGTGCTTTTCCTGTCTGATGGGGAATTGAACCGAGGATCCTCTGGGCTCCAGCCCACCACTCTAACCAACAGTGGGGGGGCAACAGTGTGCCATAAAGGGCCAAGACGCTGCATGTTTTCCTTGCAGCCGATTGCCTCAGCAGGTGGTTTTACTAATGAGCTCCTCCCACAAGCTTAAAGTCTTGATCATCTGTGAAATCACCTGCTTTGGTGATTGGGAGCAAGAAAAACTTTGGGAATCGCTGCTGTCGACAAAGGCCGTGCGATAGACTGGCGGCCTGTCCAGGGTGCACCCCGCCTCTCCCCAGTGACTGCTGGGATAGGCTCCAGCCCCACCGTGACCCTTAACTGGAACGAGCGGGTTTAGAAAATGGATGGACGGTTGGATGCTGTCGGCAAATGTTATTTCATTTTGGAAACATCACTACTGCACTTAAAAGATTTAAATTTTTTTTTAAAAACTACTCGATATCCGAATGTCGCCCATCAAAGTGGCATGACTGATACGGCACTTTGAAAACACTTGTGAAAATGTCACCTGAAACAATCCTGGAAAAAATACAGGCTTACATAAACCCGATTCAATGAGCGTTGTGCAGAAGGCAATTTACCTTGAACAAAGACACGCTTCCAGAAGATTCTGCCAACATGTATGCCCCCAAGGAACACCAGATTAGAGAGGATGAGCATGGCAGTGGAGACGGCAGAGAGAAGGGCAACGCAGCGCCTTTTCATCGCTGCGGAGAAATTCCGCTCCTGGGAAATCAGGAAACAAGCGAATTTTCAGGGGGAAATTTGCATCATAATTCCAAGAAACAAAACAACACAACACCTGGTCCTAATGACCTGTGCGACCTTAAACTAGAGGCTCACATACGATGGCGTGAGACTTTATTACTATTTCAAAGAATATGGAACGTCTCCCGAAGCTCGAGAAGCCATAGGAAAAAGAAGAAGGAACTTTTAACTGACATGCACATCGGACTTTTTACAGCTACTATAATGTGGCGGGATGAACAAAGCCGGTCCACCGTCTACACGTACTGGAGCAGCTCCACGCACAATCTCTCATTAAATCACATTATGTCAACTCATTATAGCCCCAGAAATACGTTTTCATGTCCTCACATCTTCACAATGGATTAATCAAATAAGTACATCGGTAGACAATAGGTCAGAATTGGGAGCCAGCCCACAGACTATAACAGGTGCAGCCGGGGTCGTTTAAAGAATCCTTCTGGTGGTTTTGCATATTCGCATTAAAAAAGACAAAAAAACTGAAAAAAAGCCCTTAAAAATTAAATTTCAAATGATAAATATCAGCAACTTGATGGATCCAAAAACAACAAAAATTAAGCAAGTGTGTTCATCGCACATCATTGGGAACAAAATATACAGCTAAAGTAATATAAAGTTGATCCTTTTAATCCCAGTCTGGATTCAATTTATGTTATTCTATCTTTTTCAAAAAAAAATCTTTCATTCCAACTGCAATAAAAACCCTGAACAATTTAAAACAGACACTACATAAAACATTTATTTTTTAGCAGTGGTTGCTTTTAATAACCCTTTTTTAAAAATATATGTGCTTTGTGTTTTAAATGTGTTCCTAATGTGTTTTTATTGTAAGTTGTATTTATTGTTTGAGTTTGTCAAAAGAAAATTTTCAGTCACCTTTGGGACAGACAATACAGTCTGTCTGTCTGTCTGTCTATCTATTAGGGAAAAAAAGGATTTAAATCATATCTGCAACTAATAAATTACACATTTTACCTATGCAAAACCTAAAACAAATGCAATTCTCCCAAATCAAGCGATTCATATTGAAAATATGAAAATATTCTGCCTTCAAATTGATAAGAAAAATGTAAAAAAAAAAAATTACTGCTAGCCATTTTTAGGATGCTATCTAGAGGAAGTAAAGTCGTAACAAGGTTTCCGTAGGTGAACCTGCGGAAGGATCATTTCTTAGACATAGACAATATTCCAATATTTTTCTTAATCTCACCCTGTTGACCATTCAAAGGAAAATTGTTGGAATTCAAACTTACAACAATGGAATGAATATACGGTGAGGCAAACAGAGTCTTCATTCCATTTTCCACCAGAACTCCAGCCCAATTCATCAGGGCCCAGTACTGCAAATAGTCATGGCCACCGTGCCAGAGGCAGACGAATCCAAACGCCAGGCCGGTGGATAACATTTTGTAAAGAAGGCCATGCCGTGAACCTCCCAGGGGCACGTAAATGTATCTAAAACATGAGCACAACAATGATGTAAACAAGAGCACTCAGAGAGCGCAGACGAAGTTAATTAGTGAACATGAAGAATAACTTTGATCGGCATATATGATTTAAACGACTGTGAAAACAAACCACTAGACACAGATAAATAAAATATACTACACGTGCTGACATCAAGTCAAGTGCTGAGCTATTGGAGATAGCTCAAATCCGTTGACAGCTTCCTGAATCAGCATTCTCCCAGCTCCATTTTGGTAGTGGTTGGACATTTCTATCACTATTAGATACCTTACAACAGTGTCTTACATACCAGCAACTGAAATGTTTACATTTTGATCCACTGGATCCAGAAGACTTTCCTTATCTGGATAGAACTTTACCTGCTTATAGCTATTACAATCTTACAGAAGCATGACAAGATTCATCCTGATCTGTTGAGATGTCGCCGAGATGTACACATCTGAACATGTTAAATGGGATTTCCAATGTTAAATTTAAATTGCTGCCAAACCCTTAATCCGGATCAGATCCGGATTAAACTGATAGTTTAGGGTCTGATCCTGCATATACATACCAAATTTCATTCAAATCCAAAGAGTTTTGACAAAGATATGATTTCTTTTTTAAAAGTTTCGCCCATTATAAAGAGATAGGAATTTTTTT
This sequence comes from Chatrabus melanurus, assembly GCA_900302635.1. Taxonomy (NCBI): domain Eukaryota; kingdom Metazoa; phylum Chordata; class Actinopteri; order Batrachoidiformes; family Batrachoididae; genus Chatrabus; species Chatrabus melanurus. The sequence goes on from OMMV01059568.1 coordinate 12,471, forward strand.
GAATTCTTGATAATTTTTTTTGTGACGTCATCAGTGTATAGATTCTTACCAAAATTTAATGGGAATATCCTTGGGTGATAACCTACCCATCATAAAAAAAATTCATGTTGATCTCTCAAAAACTGTAGACAGGAAAATAAATAAATAAATAACAAATAAATAAACAAACCAACCAACAAACCCACACTGGTGAAAGCATAACCTCCTTGGTGGAGGTAGTAAACATAAAGGGTTATGATGTTTACTGGACATTTATACCAGGACCTTATTTCAGGACCAATGTTGCCCAAACTAGAATGATGCTGTTTGTTTATTGGCTAGAGCTCTACATAGTACGACTGTGGTATCTAGAGCGGCTCTTTGTGTGCAGTGATGGGTTCTAGAGGTGAAGATAAAACTGGATGGTAGTTGCATTAAAAAAATGAAGCTTTACATTTGTTGAAAGAAGATTTGCTTGCATCATTTAAACAAATTAGATAAAACATTTTTTCCCCAACTTTTTCATATCTGCAGAAGCACGGGAGCAAAAACGGTCAGCGATATCGGGAGGCTCTCGTCTGTCCCAGAGGTTCAGGGAGCCTCAACGTGCTACATAACTCCAACACTTACAAGCAAATATCTCTTTCTGTGTGGTGCTGCTGAGCTAGGAACTAATGATCGTGACCGCCCTGTGGCTAATCAATTTCCCTGAAAGATGAGCCAGCACTGAGCCTTAAACGCAGTGGCCAAGCTCGATCATATTGGAGAGTGAAAGTTGGTGCAACGAGCAAACAAACGTCTGCAGGCGTGCAAAGCAAATGATTTGAATCCAAATTCGATGAGACGCCAAACAAATGTTGAAAGAGAAACAATAATTTAGACGTAGACATTAATGCCTGAATAATAAATGTGTTATGTCATACCTGACCACTGCAAACAGCTGGAACACCCAAACACGATTTAACAGGCCGGCAGTGGAATTCTGACACTCGGGCCTAAGCCGTCTCAGCAGGAGAGTAAATACACCATGGGCCATATTTTCAATGACCAGCACAAGAAAAAAAAAGAAGCCCAATGAGTTGTTTTCTTGAAACTGAAAGATGCTGTTGGCCATTTATTTGATATATTTGTGCCTGAACACTGCTCACAGCTCATGAATGAAAGAAGAGACACAAACGTATCATTATAGAACGAATGCAGGACTGAGGCCAGGAATTGAATCCGGTCGCAAAAACTCTTGACCCTAATATAGGAGGAATGAAGAGTTAAGATTACTACCATAACAACAGTTGGGTACAAAAGTATTTGGACAGTGACAATTTTTTGTCTTTTGCCTCTGTACACCGCCACAATGAGGTCGAAAGTAAACGATCAAGATGAAGTTGTAGTGTAGACTTTAATTCGAGGGGTTTAACATAAATCACATTAACCGCTTAAGGCGCAATCTCACCTAGACGTAGATGAACGTATTTGCAAACGTCGGTGTCCGCTGGCCTCCACTGGCCCCCGCTGATGAACATCGACTGCGTCCAAAAATTTTCAACATGTTTAAGATTTCTCTGCATTTGCCGACGTACCTCTGGCTACGTTGGAGACCGCTAGAGAAAGTTAATCTCCGCTACGACCAAGTTCCCTACGCTAGCCTGCGCTAGCCTAAGCTATTGGCGCGATCATCCACGCTGGCTAACGCTTGGGTGCTGCTTCGCCCCGCCTGCTCAGAATCACTGGACACTGGTGTGTCGACCCCCCTCTCCCACACATTGCCATGTTGTCAAAAGTCCCGCTTGTTCTAATGGTGCGCTGGCTAACGCCCGCCTCTGCTAGCACCACATTATGGAACTCTGAGCTGCGTTAAGAGGTTCTGGTAAACGTTATTGTGAGATTGCGCCTTTAATAATTACAGCCATTTATATACACAGTCCCTCCATTTTCAGAGCCCATAAGTAATTGGACAAACTGAATATAAGGATTATTGTTCATACAAGTCACTTTTAAAGCCAGTTTTCTTTCAACAAGTCAATGGCTGGATACACAAACATGGTCAAGTCACTGAATATGTCGTGGGCTTTATTTAAATCAATCCATTAAGAAATACTGCATGGTAACTCTGTCTGGAGCAGGCAGTTATCAAAAACTGAGTGCCCATGCTTGGTTCCTTAATAAGAAGATGTGAAATTTCAGCTCATGGGAAACTCAAGACTAGATTTGGTCTTTTTTTCTTGTCTGAAAGTCCTGACTGTACAGTTGGAGATTGATCATCATGTCTGCTACTTTTCGCTGTTCAGCCATTTATTTCCCCGGAGAAGTGACTCTACAGTCAGTATGTAATTTTCATCAATGCGCCACTGTGATTGGCATAGCTATTTTTTAAAAAAGTACAAGACACAGAACGGGACGAGCTGAAAAAACAATCACTCAATACACCCTGCAATCCATATTTCACTTCATCTGTCATTTTCACAAAGCGTGTGCACGTAGGAGTCAAAATAACAGGTGCGCCTGAAACGCCCACCACAGCCGTGCACATTAAACCTGGATGACCTAACCTACACTCCCACTGACGGGATCAAATACGTGTGTGGTTGTAGTCATACGCTGCTGCAGCATCTCAGCCATAGAATCAGTCATGGCTCTTTTGATGGTGGATACTCTGTGAGTGCAAACCTGTGACAGATCGGCACACAGGCAGCGAAACCGTTACGGAATGGCAAACAATGAGCCACTTAAATGCCCGGAGAGACGAGGTGTCAGTGAGTCATGTGGAGCACATCATTTAACACCTACACGCTCATCTACTGCTCTTCAGACGTTTTCAACAGAATTCCACAACTGCATTAAAACCTCTTTAAAAGCACTTTCACAGGAACGAACACCGGAGCATCGTGTCATGGGTATCGTTTTGCATCTCCACTCAGATAATTGCAAGTGCTGCCATTAAGAAAGAGAAAATAACTTCCAACGGGCATGCACCAAAATGGAAACCTGCATTTGCAATTAAAATATGGCAAAATGTGTGGAGAATGTGAAATATTTCATCCTAAACATGTTGGAAAAGCGGATGCACGTTATCAACACAAGTGTGGGGAAAAAAAGGCAAAGCACAACGTAACCTATGAGTCATTTCTCACAAAATATCCGTGTATTCTCTGTCAACTGTGGAACAACAGCGCTGCGTTAATGTTGCAACCTGCAGCTACCAAGCCGACCATTAGGTCCCAACAGGCTGCATTCAGCCAAGTGTGCATCATTAAAAGCAGGCAAACTAATAACGTGTTGTCCAAAGTACAAGTGCACAAACGCGTAACGCTCCCATTACATATGCACGTTTTAAATGAGGAGGCATTTCTCCAGAGTGCAATGACGCAACAGAAGAACAGTTTACCTGCAATATGTAATGTCATAACCATGAAAAAGCCTACATACGAATGCAGCTTCCGTTTCCATTCTAATGAAACGTGTAGGCAGGCAGCTGTAGAATGGCACCTTTTTTTAAAGGTAATTCAACGACTACTTCACTGCCTGCAGCAAATGAAACCTTCAAGTGAGGAATAAATCTAACTGCACAAACATGTTATTTCAAATAGCAGGCAAAAAAACTGCTAATGAATATATACTTATTAACAACAATATAAAGGTTAGTTTTCATGAGCTGAAGTAAAATATCTAAGAGCTCTGTGCACAAAAAGGCTTATTTCGCTCAAATTTTGTTCACAAATTTGTTAAAATCCGTGTTAGTGAGCATTTCACCTTTGCCAAAATAATCCATTCACCTGGCAGGTGTGGCGGATCAAGATGCTGATCAAACAGCATGATTATTGCACAGATGTACCTTTGACTGGTCACAATAAAAGCCCACTCTATAATGTGCACTTGATCTTGAAAAAAAGAAAAAAAAAAGATTTTTGTGAGGCAAAGAAGCCAGATGTGACAGTCCTGGGATGGCACACATGGTCTGCAGTTGTGAGACTGGTTGGAAACTGCATTAGAGGCAGCTTATGGCAATGAAATGAACACTCACTTCACAGGCAACAGCACTTGTGTGATAAAAGTGCACATTTTAGAGTGGCCTTTTACTGTGACCAATCCAAGTAGACCGTGGGACGAGACCAGAAATTGTGGCTGTAAATTAAGTGTCGGGTGAGTGAACCAACAGAAAACACTTGTTTTAGGTTAATTTGAGGGTGCTTTTTCCAAAAATAAAGTTTTCTGGAGTATACAGTTGCACGTTAATTGCCTATCAATTAAAGTGTAATTGGCTCATAATGAGCAGGGAAAAAACCCACTAGCTGTCAAACCAAACTATTCTTAAGTACCTTACATGCTGTAAATTTAGATTATTTTTCAGGTACTCATTATTTTTTGTTGTCATTACTCTGTCATCTAAATCCAAATTTGAATACATTTGAATTAAATCCCAGTCGATTTGCTGAGAAATTGTCTGTTTACAGAACTGTCTTAAGTTTCAACTCAACCTGAAGACCAACATTACTGAACAGTTTTACCAACAAAATTCTGAATTAAACACTAAACAAGATATTATGTCACAAATTTGATGGACAATATCATCCAGGTTAAAATTTGACATAATTTAACAGAAATCCCATGCAGATGAATTTTTCAGTCATTGTTGTTTTCCCACTTATTCACTTATTACCTGCTTCACTGTCAATTTATTTTGTACAGAGGTGAAGATCTCCAGATCTCAGTTTCATGCAATTATAATGTTTACAACTTCAGTGTTCCAGCAAAATGGTAATGTATTATAGTTTATATATATTATATAGTTTATATATGTATTATAGTGTTATAATAAAATGTGCAACTTGTTTTTCCAGAAAAATGTGTTTTAATACTACAATATATGTGATCTTTAAGATGTAACAGAAATT
>OMMV01059569.1:0-12211 GCA_900302635.1 Chatrabus melanurus
TGATCTCTGAACTCAGACTCTCAGAAGCAGACATACCTCCGGGGCAACAAAGTTGGCTGTGTAACACGGCGTCATGAGGAGGCCGTTCTCCGCCCTCAGCTGTTTGGCAAAACCAAAGTCGCAAATCCTGATGGACTCGGCGTTGCCACTCTCGTCCACATAGAGGATGTTGCTGGGCTTCAGGTCTCTATGCACCACCTGTAAAAACAAATGAAGACCCAGGTGTGCTTTTATTGTTTTCAGGTGTGCATAAAATCACCAAAGACATCCATCACTGAGGATTTTTTATTTTTTTTATTTTTAAACATCATCAATGATGGACCCCCCCCCATCAGGGCTGTGGCTCAGGTAGTAGAGCAGGTGTCCACTAACCACAAATTCATGATTGTGACCAAGTTTCGAACATGAACACGAGAAAAAGATTCAGAGAACGACAGAGACATTCCCCTCATCGTGTGACGGCTAAGGACATTTTACAACACATTTGACCTTTCAGCAGACAGACGGAGAAGCCTACCCCCTGCACGTGAAGGTATTCCACAGTCCTGGTGATGGTGTAGAGAACAGCACTGGCCTCTCGCTCAGAGAAGAACTTCTGCCGGAGGATTTTGTCCAACAACTCGCCTCCCTTCATCAGCTCCGTCACCAGGAACACCGACCGGCCATCGTCGTAGACCTACGGCGACAAACACCAACTCACAAGTCACCTGCATCGAATCAGACTCAAGACTGGAAAACGGTCAAATAAAACACAATGTACCGCAAAACATGAACGTGACAACAAGAACTGTTGTGCAGAAAAAAAAAGAGAAGTCATCAGTTATGAAACCAAAAAGTGATCAATTCTGTCTGTGCAAGCTTTTGTGTTTTTGCTAAAGTCTGTATTTTTATTTGATGTCCATTTAGAGAGCCGGGTAGGAACATTCACTTGTCTGTAGTCAAAAAGTAATCACATGGTTAATGATGTCACAGGTCTAAAGTGCTGCCTGGGAAACTCGAGCAGCGTGACTCACGTCCTTGAGTGTGATGATGTTGGGATGCTGGCCGTATCTCAGCAGGATCTCCACCTCCTCCGTCGGGTCTCTCTTTGCCTTATTGATGATCTGGAACCAAAACACGCGGTGTTCAACGTGTGGAAAAGCCGAACGCAGACGGAGCGCTGCGCACGGCGTCTTGGGGAAACCGTGTTGTACCTTGACTGCGTACTCCATGCCGGTTCCTTTGTGCAAGCAGCGTTTACAGATGGAATAGGAGCCGACGCCGATGTCCTCTTTGATCTCGTAGCTGTCTGAGAACTGGGACGTGCTTCTGTGCAGTTGCTGCAAAACAAACAAAATGCATTACTACTATTAATTATTACTTTAGTGTACTTTGGTATTATTATCATTTATATTATTAAAAAGTTTTTGTAGAATTAATATTATGTGCCTCTGTGGCAGGTTATTTTTTCCCCCTCTGCTTACAGTTTTTTACTGTAAATGGGGGTGCGTGCGTGTGTGCACCTGTACAATGGTATTGGGTATCGGTTGTGCGTCTTCCTCTGTTATGGCCACAAAACTGAATCCTCTGAAGAGCTGATGGGCGTTGGCACTGGGAGGTACCCCCGGAGAGTCTGAGATAAACAAACACACACACACACACACACACAGCACTTTAAATCAGATTTCACTGAGGACGTAACTGTGCTGCTGAGGGTTTCTACCTCTGGGTGTTTTAGCCGTGAACTCGGGATCAAAATAGAAAGTGTCGTCAGGTCGTCCTGCAGCTGGTTTGAAAGGAGGCTGGATCTCTCTACGGAACAGTTTCTGAAGAAAGAGAAGTTGTCGGAAAGAGGAACGTATGAAAAACGGCAGAGATAAGGGAAGTCTAATGCAATATAACGTCACAAATGTCAACAAAAAGCAAGAGAATGTTTGACCACATGATTGCACATGGTTGGTTTCTCACACAAATACTGATAAGAAGTTACTAGGCGGTGTGTCCTGCTTGTGAGGGTCAAAAACAGAGATGCAACTTGAGGAGGAAAAAGTGATGCACATTTTTCTAGTTTTTAATGCCAACTGCATGTGTCTCAAAAGTTGTCAATCACTTAAAAAGCGATTTCCTACCCTTTTTATAATAAAACAAACAAAAACAAAACCCCTAGGACACAGACTCATGCCCGCCCACTTTCTCCTTTCTGTTTTCAGCTTCCGTCCCACGCGGTCACATATCAACAGCCTTTGGTGGCTAAATCTTTAGTTAGTTTTTGGCATTTTCCCAAAGAAATTTGTGTGTGCATCAGATTTATGGGACTCCTACCAAACTGAGCTGATTAGTCAGACTTTTTGATTTATCAAGTCACTGTTGAAAGAGTCCACGCTAAACCAAATTTCTGTTGAATTGTTGCACCTCAAATCCGGACCAGAAAGGAGCTGTGAGTATTTTAAAACGCTAACACAACGGCAGAGTTTGCTGAAAGAAGACACTGACGTTCCAGTCGATGGTGCTGAAGAAGTGATGCCTCTTGATTTCCTCCACACCGTCTGGTCCCGCTCCTACAAATCAACACAGAACAGCAGCAGCCGTCAGTACAGCAAACACACCAATAGATGGCAGCGTAACATTAGGCCGAAGAGGCCTGCGGTTGTGCTGCAGGGTATTTACTATTTATTACTTAGTCTGTCTGGTCTGATTTACAATTATTAGATGCATTTAATGTATTTTTTAAATTCTCACTTCCTGAACACAGCGCCGCTTACAACACAACCAGGCGGAAGTACGGCTGCCTGGAAATCTTGGCAAAAACAATATGCGATAGGGTCTATTCCAGAGCCCACCTACATATGCGTGCCAAGTTTGGCAGACACTGGAGTGTAAATCTAAATTTTGACCTTTGACCCTAATGACCTTGATCTTTGCCAAACAAACCCTTTAAAGGGCAACTCTGGGGTTGACCGTCATTGACCTGGGAGGAGCAGGGGAACAAACAGACCAACAGACAAACTTTGCTCAAATTATGGTATGATACACACTGGAGGTGCACCCCCTTTAAAACCCAGCATGGCCTTGAATCTTTTTATTTATTTACATCATCCCCTTAAAATGCCTGCGTGTGTGAAAGTGTTCAGGAGGTCTTTTGAAGACAATTAAATATTAGAATTTCCTCACTTTACGGCTTCTCATCATATTACCCCATTTATCAAGTGCACAAACCTCATTACAGAAGAGCGGTGCATGATGTTCTGGTAGGACACGGTACAATAGATTAACTCAACGGTTTGCAGCTTTTGCACAAATTTCTTAGTTTCCACCGTGTTGAAAAAGCTCATTTTCATGTTTAACACAATTAGAGATTTAAGCAGAGTTTGTGGATGAAATCTTTACCTAATCTGTTGGAAGGGTTGCGTTTAAAAAGGTTCCTGAGGAGACTCTGTGCTTCTGGACTCAAAAACTGTGGCATTCCCAGTTTGGCTCTGGAAAAATAAAGGAGATGCGTGAGACAGGACTATAAAACCGAAAGCACAGACTAACTGATGTGCAACTATCACCAATGTCTGTCTTATATGTCCAAGTGTCTGAAAGATTAGACTGTAACGGTTCTCTCTCGCTCACAGAAACACAAAGTCAGCATTCTGCAGAACATCTGTACAGCATTTTTCCTACAGACAGTCCACGAGACAACGAGACAGAGGAAGCAGGACAAGTTATCGTTTCTTTTGGTGAACTTATTAGACTTTGTTTCACCTCTCAGCCTTCCCTTTGCCTCACTGCTAATCTTTCGCCGCCTCAGTCTCCTCCCTCACTGCCATGAATAGCAATCAGCACACTTTGGTCCATTTGTCTTATTCCTCCTTTGGTTCGATCCATCCACTCATCATCATCATCCTGAGTGCTGCACTTTATCGCCTCTAAATCTTTCACTTTCCCTGAGCTGACTCGATGGAGGGAGGGAGTCTCATCTCACAGCAGCAGGCCTTGGATGTACAGTAAGCTGTAATAAAATCAGTTCCAGTGGTGATTGGATAGCAGCTTGCAGACAGTATAAATGGTCTTACTTGAGGATCATGGTCATGGTCTCTTTCCGGTCCTTGCCTTGAAACGGCAGCGTTCCCGTCAGCATCTCAAACTGATTGAGAGACAGAGCGAGGCCGTTTAAGGTCAGAGGTTTATACATGAACACCATCTGAAAGCTTCCTGCAAAGGTCGACTTAAAAGTTAAAGACAATGAAATGAAAAAATATGCAGTTTAAGATTTTTTTTTTTGTTTCCATGTTTGAAATTTACTGCTCTCAAGTGGTCCATGTTACATATTTAGTACACAGTCTTTTCTCCCTGAAAATGTAAAACTGTTTTTGTAACTCAGCTTGCATTCTGGAGTGTATCGATGAATGGATACACAGAAGAATAACCCTTCCACTTTTAGAAACCGCATTTGTCTTTCTTACCATGCGAGTCCCAGTAGCTTGTGGTTGTAAAAGTGTGTTTAGATGTTAGTTGCCAAAACTGGTCCAACAGCAGGGCTGAGAGAAGTGTGCAACAATGTGTTGTTCAGCTTTGACTCACTGGGCCCTATCTTGACTATCTATGGCGCACGGTTTGTAGCGCCTAGCGAAAATGCATTTGGGGCGTGTCCAACTCTATATTGCTGTTTACACTGCATGAAAATTGCGTGAACACTGGGGCGCAGAGCACAAAAGAGTTTTGGCCATAGCATGAAATAAACCAATCAGGTTGTCATTTGTCATCCCCTTTAGAACAAGTGTGCCACCATCTGGTGTGTTGCTCTCCAGAGTGTGAATTCAGAAGTGAGCAGTTTTCTTGTGAGGAAACAAATTTGTGCAGACAAAGCGATCAGCAGCAGCATGCAAAATGGACATGGACAACACAAAAACTCCTGTCAAAGTACCACAAAATACAGGAAGCCAAGTGTAGTGACTACGAGGCTCAGATTAGCACATGGTACAGAGCCACTGTGATGTGTGACAATTCATTCTCATTATTGTGGAATGTCTTTACTGAATACGTCGGTCCATGTGCCATGCATGGACCGACCATGCATGGACCAGCTGATTCAACTGGATTTTGAGAAGGTCCTCACATGAAAATGCATGAATGAATGAGGTTCAGAGATTTATCAACTGCAGCTCTGTTAATAGTAAGATAAAAACTGTTCACTCTGACTCTCACTGAAAATGCGGTGCACTCTGATGAAGACATAGGGTGAGCTTTTCTTTGTCTGTTAAGGTCAGAATGTGTGATTAGTGTTTGTAAGTTTTTGTATCGAAGCACGGGTTATTGATGCATTATCAGCAGTCTACATTTTTGTTTTAAACCATGTTTAATGTCTGGACCCCCTATGAAAAGTGAATGCTTGACCCCCCCCCAAACACACACAATTCAAATTTGACTAGTTGTTGCCTGTCCACCAGCCAAACCAGGAAGAAGAAAACAATGCAAAAATATACTACAAAATCGAGGTATTAAAGTTTTGTTTTTTTCCATTAGTCATTACTTTTATTTGGTTAAATTTGTTTTCAATTCAGTTTTATGGTAGTTTGAAGCGGTAACGTGCGTCCCTATGTGCAGAGTGTGCGCGTGTCGTGAACCCGCCCTTCTGAAGCTATCCGAATATTGTGGTGTATAAAAAGCAGAAAAACTGTGCTGAACTTCAGACCAGATTTATGCTGGTCTCTGGCGCAATCAGCTTTCTGCTGCCCACAACATCAATCCACCTGCACTGACCACACCCCATTTTTAGATTAAACAGTCCATGTGCACACACAGATGTGTGCACATGGGCTTGTGATCTAAAGTACATGGGTACTGGGTGTGAAAACCTCAACTGCATTGCTTGTACCCTACCAATGACACTTGCATGGCACTGTGCACTGCTTTGCACCAGGCAGAAGATAGGGCCCACTGAGTCGTTGTGCTGGCTAAGCAATCTCAACATGATGCCCCGTGACCTATCAAAAATAACTAAATAAATAATCAATTAAAGAAATATTTCCCAGCTGGCTTGGGAGCGCCTCGGGATCCCCCAGGAAGCGTTACAGTTCTTGGCCGAGGATAGGGAAGTGTGGGCTGAGCTTCTTGGTCTGCTGCCACCGCGACCCGGAGAACAAGTTGAATGATAAGCTGAAGACACTTTATCTTCCGTTTTCATTTTAAATGGTATTACTACTCTGGCACTGATACTGTATATTAATATTTGTGTTAAATTGGAAAATGCTTAAAAAAATAAAAAAAAAGTTCTCAAAGGAAAGATTTTAAATCTGAACCAGTACGATGACTGTACAACAACAACAAAAACCTTGAGACTTGACTCGATTACATTTTGCAGTTCTGTCTATATACAATTTTCCTTCATTTTCAGCAGCCTTAAAGTGCAGCTAACAGGTACTTATCCACACAAAAGAAGCTGCAGCCTCACTGCTGTAATTACTGCGATATCATCAAATTGGCTGTAATATAATCATGTGAAACTGTTTATTAGTTGATACAAATATAAAATGCAGCTTATCATGAAGGTCAGCTTTGAACCCAAACAGCAGGGGGCGGCATTACAATTTTCTTCCCCCGCCAGTGTGACCAGTACATAAGCAGCGTCTTCTCACCATCAGCACACCGTACGACCACCAGTCAGCGCTGTGCGTGTGTCCTCGCCTGTTGACCACCTCAGGAGCCATGTACTCCACTGTCCCACAGAAGGAGTAGGCCTTGTTCTCATGATCTATTGACTCCTTACTGAGGCCAAAGTCTGAGAGTGCACACAAAAGAGGAAATGAGTCGTGCCAACTTTAAAATGCTGTCACACACTGAACTAACGGTAACATATGTCTTAGCAAACACACAGAGAGACAGAAACAACTGAAGAGGGTTTGCACAGTTTAAACACATAAAAGTCCTTCAGTGGTATGCAGCAGCTGAACTCTGCAACTGAGCTGTCCAAACGGAAACACACACACACACACACACACACACACGTGTGTACAAAGGTGTAACATTACGCACCGGTAAGCTTGATGTGGCCTTCCTCATCGAGCAAAATGCTGAAATAACAGAAATGCTTTTTATATTCTGAAAGAAATGCCTGTAGGCAGAGGTTTATGACACAGCATGGCTGTTTGTTTGCATGCGCACATGTGTACGTACTTCTCTGGCTTCAGATCTCTGTATATAATGCCAAGGCTGTGAAGGTGATCGAGGGCAAGAGCGAGCTCTGCCAAGTAGAACTTAACATCCTCCTCTGTGAACATGACCTAGACACACACACACACACACGTTTGTCATAGGCCAGTAATACATTCACACCTATTGATTGTGATAATTTGAAGAAAACGATTTCATAAAAACCGGACCAATTTTGGTGGTGTTGGTGCGATTCTCACCACGTGAAGCAGTCCATGCTTACATTGTTAGGTGACCTCCAACAAGGAGGAACATATATTTGTTCTTTGTTTTAAGTCCTCAAATTATAAGATCCTATTGTGCACGTCTTTGGCTTAAAAACACGATTCATCAGCAAGTGGTTTGCTGATTAGACCTTTTGGTTTTTTGCACCTTGGAGTTATCAAAAAAAAAAAATTGCAGTCATCAGTTTGTAGTTTCAAAGATTTGCATTGATTTTTGAAGTTGAGATGATTGACCTGAGTTTTTCCATGTTATGGTCATTGTGCATGTTAAACGATGCCAACATGGCCCAAAATAGGAGGTCCAGCGGTCCTGACCTGTAACTACCAGAACCTAAAATTTCAGAGCTGAATATGCAGTAGTTTTTACAGAGTTACTCATAGACTCAGTGACTGACTGACTCCATTAATCCTATGCTTTCCCTGATAATCGGAAATAGGAAAATAGGAAAAATTTATTGTATAGCTGAGGAAAAAAAAAAAAAAGCTGAAATTGTGAGCACAATGAGAAAATGAACACATTCGCTTTTGGATTCAACCGCTAACAGCGCAACTACAGTACATCCAATGATCTCGTGTATTGCTGGTATTTCTCCTTCTTTGTCATTTAATTGATTATGTATTGCACTGCATTTTTCTGCTTTTCTATGAGTGACTGAAATTACAAAACTAAATTTCCCATGAGACAAAATAACCTCCAGTTTAATACAGTTCCTTTACATGACAGACTGAGATGATTTTTTTTATTTTTTTACTGTAGTTATTTTCTTCTCAGTGTAGGTTACTGAGCTTATCTTCTGAAACATATCTTTCACTGGAGAGACTGAGCCAAATCCTACAGGCCCAACCCGTCTTTGTATAAACAGTCTATAAAATTAGGGATGACGAGGCGTTACCTCCTTAGAGAGGCGAGTAAAGAGATCTCCTCCTCTCAGGAAGTCCAGGATGAGGTAGAGCTTCCCCTCCGTCTGAAACGCTGAGGAAGGAAGAAAGGGACCAAGACATGAAAGCAGTCTAAGATAAGATCTGAGCATGTCTCTGATTGTTGAACACTTCCACTACAAGTTGGGAAAAGGAGGACAAGTCGGGGCTTTAATGAGTCACGATTGGTCGACACGGGGTTGGTGATTTGCCGAGGAGGTCTGTGATTGGTGGACTAACCGTAGTGTAGTTTGACGATGAAGGGATGGTTGACCTCCACCAGGATGTCTCTCTCCATCTTTGTCCTGACGCGGTCACGCACTGGAAACACAGAGTGGAAAATGCATCAATCACCTGATAAAGCGCTGAAACAAAAACAAACTGTTCTCTTTTCTCCATCCCTCCTTCTTATATCGAGTAGAGAGGCTTCCAGATGGTACAAGTTGAGCAACTAATCAAGACAGAGGAAGGAACAACGATATATTTTCCTCACCAACAGATGGTGTATGAGTGGTGTTGGAACACTTTTTTTCCCCCTATGCTTTGGAAAAAGCCTGTAAATGTACCCTGTAAATGAATGAGTCCATCCCCTCCAGTTTAACACAATAACTCAAAAACAAATACTATCATCTTGTACGTCTCCAAATTAAGAGGGCATATAAAGATGACAAACCAATTAAAATCTATTTAAGTTTGATGAACCAGATCGATCAAATAAGCAACTTTGTTTTGATTATGTAACATCCCATAATCTGCCTGCTACCTGCTGCATGGTTAGTGGATGCTGGATGGATGATGGAAGTTAGGAGCAGATATGGTTGTCAGCGAGAGAGGTAGGTCGTTTCTGCACAGAAATGTACTAAATCAGAGACGTAAACCATTATTGAGTGAGGGAGGTGGTCGAGCGAGGTACAGCATAATGGGGTCAATGACAGAGAGACCATATCGCCAAAGAAATTTACTAAATCAGAGAAATAAACCATTATTTTCTGATTGTTTCACAAGCATTCTAAAACTCAAATAACAGTCACAAGTCTACGCAATCCTGTGGAAATTGTTTTTTTTTTTTTTTTAATAAATGTAGCTCAAGCAGACACTTCTTCCTTCTCTCTCCGTCAACATAGTGTGGTTTTGAAGTTACACGTAGCTTGAAGTGAGCTTGTTTGCCAGTTTCTTTGGTTTCCAAAGCCTAGGTCTGGTGGCCAACAAGGCCACCGCTGCTTGTATAAATTATTATTCATTTATTTGTTTATGTCATAAAATATTTAAGATGAATAATCACAGAAGAGCAAATTATTCGAACCACACTTTGACAAATTCCGTCGTAATCGCCCCCCCCCCACCAGCCAAAATGATGTAGACTGCCCACCCCTAACACTCTGTTAGGGGTGGGCAGTAGAAATGGTAGACGATATAAACAATGTAAATTTGTCCAGTGGTAGAGATTTTGATTATACCGTCCAACCGTGATGGGTGGTGATCTAACAGCTCATAGTTGATCCTTACGGACCGCCCCCACAGTTCAGCACGCACGTGAACTGCGGATTAATTGCAAAGTTTACATAATTGTGTGATTTTGTGTCATTGTGACTCGTTTTTAAAGTGAGAACTGTGTTAATTTCGATTCAGTTGCGGTTAAATCACAGTGCATATCGGCTGCTGAGCGAAAAACCGCAGGTGTGATAGCCCCTTAACTCCTGCTAGACATCTGCATTGTTGAAGACAAAGTGTTATTTTAAAAACGGTATCAAACTTTGATGATCTGCTGCCCTGATGGTTTTGTCTTAAGTTCAATTAGTCCGCCGCTGTGCAGCACCTGAATCATGGTAATTACCTTGCGCCCCGTGGGCCACATTTGGCCCGGCCTATACTTGTTTCCAAATGCTAAACATGTTTATTACTCACATTTCTCACAACTTTTGTCACATTTTTATTAGTATGATGTCAAATTTAGTGTTGTTTAAGTCAATAAACTAGATTGAAATTTATAATAGTGAAAATAGAAAAAAAAACTGACTATTAACAAAACACCCACATTGAGGATGATCTGTAAAGTTTTATTAAGTATTACCCCTTTAGAGACCTGTGCCTACAATGGAGTTATGTAATTAACCCCAATAGGGGTGGACAATAGGTGGCCTTATTAGAAGGGGACCACTGTTACTAGCTGGCCACATTTCTTCAGACATTTTGTACTCGTAATGTGCTGATGATTAAAAAAGTAGGTTAACATTATTTTGAATGTACAGTGGATCCTCAACTTCCATGGCTGTTGAGCTGCTCACTCTCATGGATTGACTTCGTTAACCAATACGTCCAAAAAGGATTTCTCACACACTAAGCAAATGTCAATGAGTACAGGACTCAGAGGCTTGGTTGCTAATGTTTTAGACTGAGAAGAGCTTAAAAAAAAAAAGTGAACTTATCCTTTAAGAGTTCAAAGAGAATTGAGCAGTAGTGGTACTTGACAATTTCCTGGCCTACATCATCAACACCCAGAATCCATCTGTTCTCCCTTGTTGGGATTTCTGTGGTCCGTACCTTTCAGTGTAGCTTTCTTAAGTACTTTCATAGCATACAGCTGTCCGGCATCTGGCCCTGTAATCTTTCTCACCAGAAAAACCTACAAACACACAGGAAACAAAGAAAAACCCAATGTTTCTGAGCACATCATAACAGTTTGAACGTTGCTAGGTTCAAAGGCAAGGTGTGTGTGCTTGTATGAGAAAGAGTGTTAGTGCCCTTTTCTAGGTCATGCTAATCAAGGTTAGTATAAACATAAACACAAAGCAAGACGATAAGTGCTCATTCATGCAAATAGCAACAAGCAGCAGCACAGAAGGCTTTCCGTCTTCCGTTTCCATGGCAATGAACTTTGAAACATATTACATGGGATAAAACACAGGAATGAAAATGTAGCAAACTCCCAAGCAGGCTTGGACCCGTGTTATTACACACAAACACAGGTACAGTACCTTTCCAAAGGAGCCTTGTCCCAGGACTTTGCGTAGCTCAAACTGTCGTGGGTCCGCCTTCTCGCATCCCTCTTTTACATGGTGGGTGATATTGATCTCCTTTATTGGCACATCATCCTGCAGCAAAACACACAAAATGGTAATTAATTCATCATCAACATTTGAAATTCACACTCATCAAGTTGTGCATTTGTCAGTAGTGACAGTAACATTTGTGCCACGAATCATAACCAGTGCTCACTGCTTGTGTAGTTGAACACAACGAACACGACCAGCAGTGCAGACAATGTGGTGCTTAGCCAAACAATTTTGTATTTTAAAAGATGTTGCGACCACCCCAAGAAGCAACTCTG
This sequence comes from Chatrabus melanurus, assembly GCA_900302635.1. Taxonomy (NCBI): domain Eukaryota; kingdom Metazoa; phylum Chordata; class Actinopteri; order Batrachoidiformes; family Batrachoididae; genus Chatrabus; species Chatrabus melanurus. The sequence goes on from OMMV01059569.1 coordinate 11,644, forward strand.
GAACAAGTACTGCTGTGCAATCTGCTTGAAGACTGGTTGTGATTTACAGACAGGTCCATAAGGAGCTGCACAGTGACAATTTTTGTAATTTTGTATACCAACACAATGGAGTTGAAATGAAACAATCAAGGTGTGTTTGTCGTGTAGATTTTCAACAAAAACATAGTATTAACCATTCAGGAAATGCGGCCATTTTTATACACAGTCCCTCCACAATACAAATCATCACTTTTACAGCCAGCTTTCTTTATACAAGCCAGGGGATGGATACATGAACTGAATATGTCTTGGACTTCATTTACATCAATCATTCAGAAATACAAACAGCATGGGAAATACACCTGGAATGGGCAGTTCTCAAAACTGAGCGACTGTGCAAGGGAGACGAGTGACAAGAAAGCAGATCAAATCTCAGCTCGAGTCTCCCATATGCCTTTTGGCAAAGTGAAGCTGCAATTTCACATCTTTATACACACACACACACACACATATATATATATATATATATATATATATATATATTATAATGTGTGTGGAAAAAAAAGAGAAAAAAAATCTTAGAAACAAA
>OMMV01059595.1:1376-16358 GCA_900302635.1 Chatrabus melanurus
CAGGTTTATGTTCAGTTAGATTTATAGTCAGTTAACTTTGTATGACGTTAGTTTTTCATAAGCATTTCAGTTGACTTGTATTCATTTCGTGAGCAGGACATTGAAGCAGTACTCATTGGGGTGGGGGAAAAAACTGATACTCACGATATTGCGATATTTAATTTTACAATATGAGAATCGATTTTTAAAGTCCAGAACCGATATCATTCAAATTCAATTGCTGGTGGAAACGAAATGTAGAACCACTTTCATTCAGTAGAGGGTGCAATGTATTGTAGACCTAATCATACATGACGTCACCTCCGTTTCAAACGACCACAAGAAAAAAAATGGCAGACCACAAGAAATTACCCCGGAGATGAAATTGAGCACTGACGATTATTTATTTAAAGGAGCTGCACCCAGAGAGTGCAAAAATTAAGGTTTGGGCCAAGTCTTTGTTTAAATGTTTGTGCAGTCTCACTATGATGTTAGAGGCAACTTGGATGAACGTATTTGCAAATGTCAGTATCCACTAGCCTCTGCTAGCCTCCGCTAGCCGACCCAGCCTCCGCTGGTCTTCGTCTTTACAGACTGAGATGCACTGAATGTTCGCAAACCAAATGTGTGGTGGGCTAAAGCGGGCAGTCCAAGCACCATGCCCCCGACTCTCTCAGCTGCATGCTCAACTGCTCGGCACAGAGTGGCCCACTGCAGCAGCTAAGGTGCAAACCGGCATCCAATTTTCACTTTGAGCATGGAAAATATTAATCCAAAACAGCAAAAACAGTTCTCTGCATGATGCGCTGTGGCACACATCATGATATACAAATTAAGTAGACATTGGCCACCCCTAACAAATTATTTTCACTACTTTTTATGCACTTTTTAACGATACATTGGGAGGCAGGCAGGCAGTTTACATCCAAGTGTTTTAGAAAGTGTTTACTTCAAAAAGTGAGTCATTTAATTACCAAATATGCAGTATGGTTTTCCTGAAAAAAAAAAACCCTCAAAAATGTCGTGCATTTAAAAAAAATATGATTTATGATATACAGTCTTTAGAAGTCTGGAAGACTTATAAGTCATATAAAGAGCTGGAAGAGATGTGTGGACGAGGATTTGAACTTGTTGGGCGTCCGAGAGGAGCTGGCCCTGGATCGGGTGGAAGGAAGGTCATCGCACGTTCAACCACGAGATGATCGTGAAAAGAACGTAAAACGAACGAACATGATGATGATGATGATGATGATGAGTCTTTAGAAGTCTATTATTACATTTTTTTTCTCCATGGTCTAGTGTTACAAAAAGCAAACAAATCACAATATATTGTAATATCAAATTGCAATACTTGTAGAATCACATTTCTCAAGTATCGTGATACATATCGAATCGGCACCCAAGTATCATGATGCATATCATATCGGGAGAGAAGTGTATTCGCAAAACGGCAAGCAGGTTATGGCTATGATTCCAACAAAGGCAGGTTTGGTGCTCGAATTTCTGTTAAAATATTCAGTTCGAAACGACATGAGGCTCCAGACGGGTGTGGTGCTGAGGTGTCATTCATCCCCATTGGGATGCAGCAATAAACAACTAGTAGCGTATGCTCAACTGACTCATCTGGTCTGTACTACCATTTGGTAGCTGTATGATATCAATGATGCATTTGCTATCGCAGAAGTAAAACTTGACATCTTGATCTTTTTGGGATTATGAGATCCAAAATCATTCTCCTCCATGGTTTCCTGTTTGCTCTGTAGGCCATAGTAAAACATCCAGGTTTCATCACAGGTCATCAATCTGAAGTGGATGATTGTGATTGAAGCTCATCATGCGAGACCCGCTGATTGTCGCTGTGTAGTAACAACCCAGCTCTGTTAACGATGGAAAATGTTATGTCTGTATGACCGCAAGGTTTACACGGCATCCCTGTGAAAGGCAGAAATCCAAATCAGTAGCAAGAGAGTGTAATTTACAATAGACTGGGAAGGCACAGTGGGCAGTGTTTTACAGCCAATTTGAATAATCCTTTGTTGATACTATGCCTTCCATTAAGTCACTGCATTTTGCCAGTAGAAGCCCTACAGATTTAAAAAAAGTCGTAAGTGTGTCATAGATTGTCAATTTCAGGGCTCTGTGTTTCGGTTTGGCGTTAGGAAGTCAGTTCAGGTTTGAGATTTACATTAAAATTATCATTAAAGTACGTGACAATCAACATTGGAATTTCCAAATAAAGCCACTGAGAGGCTGCTGAGAGTTGTGAGAAAGAAGAGCTATCCCTGTGATGTGAAGAATGCCAACAGTCTACTTCAGGTTTTCTTGGACAGAGCGGCTCCGCTATCTCAGACAGAGATTGCTGTAACAACAAGCCAGACCACTTAAAACAACATCTTTAAGTGGAAGGGACAGGGCCGTGACTATTGTCCCAGTGAGCTGAGCACGGCTGGGGTTTGGCTCCAAGTCGTCCACAGCTGTTGAACCCCCAGGTCCCAATGACAGCATCACATGAGCAGGGGTAACCTAACCTAGCAGTTCTTCATGAGCCTGGGAAAACAAAGAGTGTGTGCGACTAACATGCCTAACTTTACAAGCTAAACCTTGCTTTTAATCAAGATTATCATGCATTAATTACAGCATGCTCAACACATAGACATAATCTGTAGTGTACAATAGGGTGTTCCTAATTGACATCACAGCAGGGATGTGCGATATAGACTTTAAATTATATCAATATTTCATGGTATTTTTTGGCAAAATAACATAAATGACAATATGTGCATAGTACCACTCATCACTCCACCAGACTTCCATAAAGAATTTGTGTGAGCTTGTTGAAAACCCTCAAGGGGAGCAGCCAAAGAGAGATTAAAAAAAAAAAAAAAGCTGTGCGCCTTTAATGGACCAGACTTCCGCGTCGCGCATGTGAAGGTGTCCACAGGTCAGTCATGGATCCCCAGAGTGGCCATAGAGAGAAAAATACAGGGGGAAAAAATTGTAACACTTAACATGCTATTGTGAACGCACAACATATCTGTGCCCGTGGTTTGATTTGGCCTGATTAATTCGCCCGCAAGAGATAAATAATGAAATGATTATGTCGGCGCATATGGCAGACATTCACTTGTCTGCGTGCATGTACTCTCAGGGCAAACCAAATCTATTCTGTACTCAATAAATAGATTTTTATTTGTTATTATCCACATGAACACACAATAATATCTTTCACTCAATGTCACTCTCAATTTAGGGCCTACTGTAGACGCTGATCTTGGCACAGTGTACGAACTAATCAAATGTGGGAACCACCGTAACACTGTTATTCTGTGGTTCTACAATACCCTTCTGCATCATGTTGATGCATTTATGATACGGCGGTATCGCATTGTGTCATCGTGTGTTGTTTGGTCATCTTAACTTTTCTTCCTCGCCTACTTTGTACTCCACCTTCTGCCATGCTTATTTTCATTCTGCATGAGCTGTCCACATGCATCGCATATGTAAACATGTCATCAACTATATTACTGATATCGCAGGATGACAAATTCTTGCCATTGGTGACAGTTTCTACCGGCATATCGATAACAATAAGATAAAGCCCATCCCTATGTCACGTTTACGTGACTTTACATTCCATCTCCACCATCACGAGGGACAAGCACAACACACTGCAAAGCATAAAGAAAGCAAGCTATTGCAGTGTTTTAGCTATGCATTGTCATGCAAATGCAATTTAAAGTGCAATGCCACATTTCTGTGATCGTTTTGGCTGTGTACAACAGTCTGGCCGTGATGTGAGCCACTCTTTCGACAGCATACTGACAGTTATCAGTAACCAAGGTGAGCAAATATCACAAGTGTGACAGGAGACGGACTGGAAGGCTTTCCAAGATTTCAAGAGATATCAATGAATCAAACGTCAAGAACCTAAGAGTCTGTGATCTGCACTTCGTATCAGGTACAAACATCTGTTCGTGTCTTGTGCTTGGTGTTGATTGGACAAGATTTAATGCCGTTTCAGTATTAATCTTAATGGGATCATATTGTGCAAAAAAAAGATTTTTCACTCTTTCTCCTTTTAAACCAACAGACACAGAAGCATGTATAGAAATCTGAAAAAGTTTTATTTGTATAATTCATCACTTCAATCTCTAAGGAATGCTTTTATCTAGAAACTTTAATATCCATTTGTAAGACACTTTGGTGACAGATATTTGTTTACTAAAAGATGTGTAATATGAGCCTCTTAAATGTTCATCAGAATTCTGAGAACAAATACATTTTGTTGGAGAAAAAGATTTATTGGTTTTACCTTTTCTAGACATTTTATGTGTGACTCAGATTTACTCTGTAGGGTTTGTTTTTAATGTTTTTCTTCTACATTTACTCAAACTTATTCCCCTTTTCAGGCACCTGATACTACAGATTGGTTACCGAATTTGAATTTGGATAATAAGTTTGTCATATCATTGGTACATGTGCTGAGTGACACGATAGATGGAACAAAGGAAAGTTGGATATCAAAACTGTGCAAAGTGTACTGGTTTCTCAAGATTCGAGGAGACAGGTCTGTGAAACCAGACTGATTTTACTGGTGACTTGATTGCTGGAATGTAGCAGGAGATCAATCATTCCACTGCTGAGAACATTGGGCTCAATAAGCTTGTGGCTGCCGAGATATTGGAAATAAAACATTAAAAAAATTATGAAAGGATCAGATTTAACACTAGCTTCCATACACATGTAATATTGACGATGGTCTTGTATACCGAACCAGCGTATGTATTCCAAAGTCATGTGTGTAATAAAACTAATAATAACATCATAATAATGACATGTTTTTGTTCCTGTCTTCCCCATAAAGACCAGAGAAGGATTTTAATACAAGAAAACATTCAATTCAATTTATTTATATAGCACCAAATCACAACATAGTCGCCTCAAGGTGCTTCACAAGGGTAAGGTCTAACCTTACCCATCCCCTGAGCAAGCACATTGGCAACAGTGGTAAGGAAAAACTCCCTGGATATTTTACAAGTATAGGAAGAAACTTCAAGCAGACCAGACTCAGAGGGGTGACCATCTGCTTTGGCCATACTACCATAATCAAATCTCAAATCTAGGTTTGAGTCTCCCATGCGCGTTCTTGCAAACTATCTGAAATTTCAGTATTTTTAACAAAGTCCTCTACTCCATGCCACCATGAAGCTATATACAATACCGTGCAAATGTTTTAGGCACCCCCATTTTTTAAAAATTAAAACAAACAAATGCCCCCAGGCATCATCGTCAACAGAAAATCATGTGAAATCCTCACCCCACTAAAAAATAAAATGCAACATAATTAAAATGAGATTATTACATTTTCTTTTTCATTAAAATAACCAATTACTAATTTACAAACCTCATTTTAAAAAGAAGCAAAAACACAAAAGATGTATTTCCTTGTAGATATACTGCCTAGTACTTGACAACACAAAGACGGTTGCTGATTATCAATCAATAATAAAATCATTTTAAAAAACCTGATTTAATTAACACAGCTGGATTTTCTTTTAAATTGTAGAGACACTCTCCAACAAATGATGTCATTTTATCACCTAAAAGAAATGATCAATTATTTTTAAAGGTGAAATGTAGTCAGACATTTTACATGTAAAAAAAAAATAAAAAAATTAAACACATTTAATATGCCTAAAACTTTTGCACAATACTGTAACTGCTGATGCAACAGACAAAAGTTGCACTCGTACATTCCTAGCAGCCATGTTCAAAGCTGTTGCATTTCAGTGATGTCCACATTTGGCATGTAGCATCTGTGATGTGAGGTTGCAAAAGTGAAGCAATGCTCTTCATGATGAAAAAAACCCATTATTCCCTTCCCCTGTGTCACTGCTTCACATCAGAGGGCTGTGTTGGCCGCTAATACATTAACTCCCCAGATATCCTGTCACTTCCATCCGCTTTCTCAACGCTACAGTTCTGTACGCCTGGTGCACGTCAGTTTAGAGAGTGACAGGTACCACTTGGACACACCCCAAAAGCATTTGTGCCACTCTGCACCACCCATTTTGCACCCCCCCCCATCAAGATACAGCCCATAAAATTACACACATTTAAGTTGGATTGTTTACAGTGCGTTCAGCAGCTGGTGCCTTGCTTCAGGGCACCTTAGCAAATGCCTTTTTCACCGCTCAGATTTCTGCCTTCTGGTTGGTGCATTAAGATTGGCAGCCTTTCAGCCACATGCCTACTTTTCGAAATTAGTAAAGGCCGATGAAGCTGTTTTTAATATGACTTCTGTTAAGACTTAAAGCTGCAGCTGTAGGCTGCTAGATTCTTTTATGGCAGAGAAAATACTACCAACCTTTGCTGACTTATTTGTCAATTCGAACTGAAACGTACCAATAATACTACTGCGGTGTTGTGGAAACTGTGATTTGTGTGTCATATTTTTTGTTTCTTGCTCCTCTCGCTTACACAGCAGCATCAGGGGAATTTTGACTCATGTAAGCCTGAGGTACTTTATGCCACTTTGGGGAGTAACATCTGTGACTATCTGCCTGGCAGTCTATTAGTCCAAATCCCCTGTTTACTCAGGTATTATGGGTAGAATGAAAATTATTATCCCCTTCCTGGGAACTTGGTTACAGTAGAGAGCGATCCCTGGCTCTTGTTACATCCAAAATTGTGGCGATTAGGACACATAATCCAGTATCACAAGGGAGTACCCACAATGGCTTGAACATATTCCACGTGACATTTAATTCAACCAGATCTCTGATTGGCACCTGATTAGCGGCTAATCCGTGTCATTATCTCCTTTAGTGAAATTAGTTGAGTAGAAAATGGTGTTGTAAATCACAGAGTTGGGATTGCGAAGGGGCTTTGATCAGCCTGCAGCTCTGAAATCACTGCGAGGAAAGACGGAATATGTTGTTGCCATGGATACTACAGAAATAGGTGAAGGAGGGAAATGTGGCTTAGTTTTTCTCTTTTTTTCCCCCAGGAGTGTGTGTAGTTTTGTCTGGAAACTGCAGCTGTCAATCTGAGAGTATTGATAAAGGTTTGACTTACTATCGCTGCGCGTACAGACACGTGTCTGTGTTTGAGATGCCTTAGTGGAGCAGCAGGTAGTGCTCACGTAGGCAAGAGGCAGATGTTTCAGTCTTCCTTGACATGAGCGTCTATTCCCCTCTGTTAGATTATCCACTGATATTCAAACGTCTCCATATCCTGCCAGGTGGAATCCAGCTCACCGCCCCTCCCTGCTGCCCACCCCGTGTTGCCTCCTCTGGCTTCCCGTCCTGAACCTAAATCTCAGAGGAACGGAAAATAATTAGGAGAGAAAATTGCAGCTGACACTATTTCTGAAAAGCAGGGTATTGGAATGAGAGCAGAGCAGGTATTCATTTTGTCTGAGGGAGCGATTGAAAGCCTTTGGTGTCCGGGCTGCCTGGGAGAAGCCCAGGGAGAGCGAGCAGGGCTTTGCCGAGTCCCTTAATGCACGTGGGAACGAAGCCTTGAGAGGACGAGGCAGAGGTGTCTCCAACAATGGCGGGAGCCAAGGTTACAGCTGAGTAACTAATTCAAACTGCTCGACACACACACGTATATGCACACACACTCGTCTGCTTTGTGCCTCTCAATATGCCTCCCCCTCGGTCTCCTGCTCCCTCCTTGTTCCTATCAGGAGTTCAGAGCGATGCCGTCCAGCCATAGCTCAAAGTTATCTTCATTAGCCGTGTGGACTTGGTGAAGTGGCTGCTGGGGGAAGCTTTTTCTGAGCAAGGCACTCGGAGAAGATGAATAAATGTTTTGTCCCACATAGGCCCAGCCTAAAGCAGTGGCAGGCAGCTCGGAGAAATAGATGAGGTATTAACTCTTACATTTTTCAGCGGGGCTGAGGGAGCCCAGTAACGGGATAGCGAGAAGCAGACGCTGCAGCCTGAATATTAAACCTGTTAAATGAAATGTCCTCCATAAAGCAGTCTTAACAGTGGCTGAAGTGCACCACTGGGCACAGCTGATTGTGCATCACACATGAGCACATGGTCATTTGTACTAGGCATGTGATTCAGGCTGAAAGCTGGGAGATGAGAGAGGCTGCGGTGATGGCTTTTCATTGCTGTGATACAGGTGCATCATCAAGCATACAGTAAGGGGTTGTTTATTATTATTCTTGCAGCTGCTCCTGTTAGGGGTCACCACAGCAGATCATCCGTCTCCATCTCACCCTGTCCTCTGCAACCTCCTCGGTCACACCAACAACCTGCATGTCCTCCCTCAGTACATCCATAAACCTCCTCTTTGGCCTCCCTCTGCTCCTAACGTATGGTGGCTCCATCCTCAACATCCTTCTCCCTATATACCCTGTGTCCCTCCTATCTACATGTCCAAACCATTTCACTCTCACCTGTCTGAGTTTGTCTCCAAACCGTCCTACCTGCACTGTCCCTTTAATATGATCATTACTAATCCTGTCCATCCTCGTCACTCCCAAACAGGCCTCGATTTATAAATCTGGGCAAGGGGCCAGCTGGCTCCTAACTTGAAAAACTGATGAGCCACTCAGAATTTCAACGAGCCACTAAGTGACTTAAAGCTTTTACACTTGATATTACAATTGATATTGTTGCAGAGTCCAGACTACAAATACTCTCCTCTGACACATTTTCCATCTTGCTCATCCACAACAAGCAGTCGGAACAACTTATTTATGTGTTCTATGGCCGGGAGATGTAGCTGGAGATGGGGATTCGCCGGGCTCAGCCCTCTCCAATTGTGGACCCCCTCGACAGTGTTCCTGGCAGCCTTCCACTTGTAGGGTCCTTGATCCTACCAGTTGACTGCTTGGACTATTGGTTATTTTGACCACTGGACCATATAATCTCCTGGACACTTAGTTCATCACCTCTGTTTGTGCATGTTTGACAATTCTTTGTTGTACTTTATCTCATTAAATTTTTGTCATGGGTCGTATGGCCAAAGCAGATGGTCACCTCTCTCTCTGAGTCTGGTCTGCTTGAGGTTTCTTCCTATAATCACAAAACATCTACGGAGTTTTTCCTCACTACTGTTGCCAGTGTGCTTCCTCAGGGGCTGGGTAAGGTTAGACCTTACCCTTGTGAAGCGCCTTGGGGCGACTTATGTTATGATTTGGTGCTATATCAATAAATTGAATTGCAATTGAATTGAAATTCCTTGCAAACACAGCAACAAAGCTTGAATATGCATCCATATTGTTTTCCAAGTTTATCAAGTCACTACACAGTTTTCGGAACTCTGAGCTTTCCATCCCGGGTTTTCCAAGTCGTCTTGAATGCAGCATTAGTCCATGGAGACTGTGAGGTTTGAGGCACTAGGTTGCATCTCCTATACAGGATATAGTCCACCTGTGTGCAACTTCCTCCACTCTTATAAGTCACCATGTGATCCTCCTCCTTCTTAAAATAAGTTTTCATGCCATTTCCATCCTTTTTGTAAAATCTACCACCATCTGCCCTTCCACATTCCCCTCCTTGATACCATATCCACCCATCACCTTCGTTAAATAAATAAATGGACTACATTTCTATCGCGCTTTTCCATCTAGCAGATGCTCAAAGCGCTGTACAATGATGCCTCACATTTACTTCCCCAGCCAAGGCCAGTACCCATTTTTACAGCTGGGTGGACTGAGACATTGTAGATTAAGTGTCTTGTCCAAGGACACAGACAAGTAGCATGAGTGGGATTCGAACCCATGTCTACATAATTGGCAGGTCAGCTCCTTATCCACTCAGCTACCTATTCCCTTCAGGTGCCCATTGAACTCTGCTCCAATCACTACTCTTTCATGCTTGGGTACACCCTCTATTACCTCATCTAACTCACTCCAGAAACCTTCTTTCTCCTTCATCTCACAACATACCTGTGGGGCATATGCACTGATGACATTCATCATCGCCCCTTTAATTTCCAACTTCACACTCATCACCCTGTCAGACACTCACTTAACCTCCAACACACTCTTAATATACTCTTCCTTTAGAATGACCCCAAAACCATTTCTCCTCCTATCCACACCATGATACAACAGTTTGAAACCACCTCCGATGCTACTGGCCTTCCTTCCCTTCCACTTGGTCTCTTGTACACACAGTATATCTTCCTTTCTCCTCCCCATCATATCAGCTAACTCTCTCCTTTTACCAGTCATACTGCCAACATTCAAATTCCCAACTCTCACTTCCACACTTTTCACTTTCCTCCTCTCCCACTGTCTCTGGACATGTTCTCCACCTCTTCTTCTTCTTTACCCAACAGTAGACTAATTTTTGCTGGCACCCTGTTGGACAACAGCACCAGTGGTGGTCGTTGTTAACTCGGACCTCGACAGATCCGGTATGGAAATTCAATTTCTGATCTGCATGTTTCGTTTGCCAAAATTTACGCTGTATGCCTTTCCTGACACAACCCTACTCATTTATCCAGGCTTGGGACTAGCACTCCGAATGCAATGGCTTGTGCACCTAATGTGACTGAGATTATCATTATTATTATTAATTATAATTATAATAATAATATTATGTGTATTGTGTGAGAGAATAATGGGAATACTGGCTATTGGCCTTTTGATGTAAGTTTTAAAACACTCAACATTTGGGCAATGGATGTTGCCAAGGCATCACCAAATACAGAGCTGACTTCATACAGTTAGATTATAATAATAATATGCGTTTATTCATTATGATCATTTTTAGATATTTTTATTTACTAATTGTTTTGAAACACCCAACATTTCATCTCAAGCAGCAGGACCTGATGTGGCCTCCTTTCTAAAATGTAACATAAATACCATTCATCGTTGATGAGAATCTGAGGTTGGGTTTATAATGTTGTGGGCAGGCACCCGTGATGTAGGAATATTCTGGGAATAATGCTGAAATCCTAGAAAAATAAACTATATATTTCTTTTATTTTACTTTTATTTAACCAGGAAGTCCCGTTGATGTTAAAATCCTCTTTCACAAGAGAGACCCAGGCAAGGTAGCCGCCCATCACGACATATGCAACATGCATGCAACAACATGTTAATAATCCACAATAAACTCAGTGATATTGCAAGAAAAACGAGCACAAATCTCTGTCAGCACATTCTTTATGATACCCTTAAATTGATCAACTTATACAAGTTTATCTAATTTTAGATCTTTTAATAAGAAATGCATGTTGGTCATTTTTCCTCTTGCAAAGTCTGTGACTTGCATTTTGCTCTTAAATTTAATAGTAACCTGTAATTATTTTTGAAGAAAATAAAATGCAAGAAACAAAAATTATTATTATTATTTCATTTATTTAATTAATTTTCATTTTGTTTATTTATTTATTACTTTTAAAGGCCCAATATTTCAGCACATGCAGCAGGGGCTGACATGGCCTCCTTTCTCAAGTGAATAGAAATGTAATTCTACGTTAATGAGAATCTGAGGCACACATACTGTAGGAACCTGATGGAAATATTACTGAAATCCAAGAAAAATAAATTTGTCAGATTACATGTGGGTCATATTTCCACATACAAAAAAATGACATTTGCCTTTAGCTCTTTAAATCAGGGCCTCAGAAAAGCATATTTTACAGTGTTGTTGTGATTCCTTCACAGCCCTCTCTGTAATTGAATTTAAAGGTACAAAGTACGTTGTGAAACCTATCTCTGCCCCTACGTGGCTCTGGCTCAAATAGAAATATGAACAAATTCCCCATGATGCATCAGTGGTGCACTTCCAGTTCCGTGAAGCAGGTCTAAGCAGGTAAATTAAATCTGTGGCGGTGACATTCAAGATTCTGGCTAACAGCCACATCAGTTCAGCATTTCTTTTGCGATTTACTGACACTATGAGCATATTTTCAGGCTTGTGGAGACGTGCTGTCACTGGATGCACTGTGACACATCGAGCTGAGTTAGAAAAAGAGGTTCACAGTCACTGTGGCTTTATGCGACTAGAACAGAAAGTGCAGCAAAATGGAAGCTGAAGCTATTATCTCCAATCTCTTTCTTCAGCCACCAGAGATGAAAGGCAGCACGCTAAATATGGGTTTTCTTGTTTGGTTCCCAAGATGCTCATAGGTAAGAGATGAGACAGGCTTGCTAGTGATGAGAGGACGTGTCTGGGGAGTTGGAACCCTGTGGGAACATTGGAAAATGTAGGAGTGTGTTATTAAATTTCTCTAATGTGGCTGCTGTCACATCACCATGAAAAAAAAAGTACACTCTATTCTGGGAGAGCCCCAAGGAGAAATTTCTGTGGTCATAGTAAATGCTTTTAATGGCTTGATTTCATGATGTTTTAAATGTAAAAACTCTAGTTGTATTAATCATGATCAAGGAAGTAAAATATTTCTTTGCCAGTGTACAGACACGTCATTGGCCTATGTCTTAAATATAACAGTTTTCCGTCCATTTGATAAGTGTATTACATCTTAATTAACTCCTTTTTGACCTATTTTTAAACAGTATCCGCCTAAATAACAGACCCAAAAGTAAATGCTTGTACTCTTGAAAATATGACTTTTACTTTTTACCACCTGACAGAAAACTTTTTAAATTTTCAAGTATGTGAGCTGGCATCAAGTTCAGATATTCTCAGGTTCAACAATGATAAAAAAAAAATCCCACAAAAATGTTTAAGGAAAGAGTTTTATTCAGTTTATACGTTATTCAACATGGTTCTTTCAGAAACCCAACAAGTCCTCTCGTTGGATTCACTTTTGTGATTTTTCTCAATATGTAAAGTCTAACTGCAAAAAGATTTAGAATTATTGAATGAAAAAACGTGGCATTTTGCATCATTGTTGTCTCTTTTTTTGGCACAAAAGGGACATAACAGGTATGACAATAGTGCAAATTGCCATTGTAAATCTTTATAGTTTTCTGTGCCAAAACTAAATTTTGGCGCGCACACACACACAAATAAATAAATAAAATTCTACATTAAAAACAAATGCAACACTGCATTTTTCCACACAAAAAAGTGTGTGTATAAATAATAATAATAATAATAATAACAATAACTTTATATAGCACTTTCTGGTGCAGATTAATGAACATAAAATGAACAACTCTCAGTATAAAACAGCCAACCACATTAAATTCAACTGAACAGAATCATCCTCAATTGACTGTACGACCCAACTTACTGACAATTATATATTATCCATGGGCTATAAGCTATAAGTCATATGTCTGTGAGAACAGATGTGTCTTCAGCCTTGACTTAAAAGATTCTACTAAATCAGACTGTCTTATGCTCTGCTGGCAGGCTGTTCCATAAAACAGGTGCACGATATGAGAAAGCTCTTTGGCCTGCTGACTTTTTCTTTACCTTTGGAACACATAACAGTCCTGCATTCTGAGAACGCAGTATGCGGGCCGGGCAATGAAATGTATATTTACAAATGAAATGAAATTGACCCCACAAAACATGAAATATCTTAGGTTCATACTGTCTGCAATGAAAAGGAAGTTTGTTTGTTTTTATAATTTGCATTTTCCATACCGTCCCACCTTTTTCTGATTTGAGGTGGTAGAATTTGAAAAAAAAATGAAAAAAAGGACAAATTCGAAACAGGCCTGTGGTTTCAAATTACATATATACACACACATACACACGTGTGTGTGTGTGTGTGTGTGTGTGTGTGTGTGTGTGTGTATATATATATGTGTGTGTGTGTGCAGGTAGATGGATATAGCCTTTTGTTTGACAAATGTTTAAAATGTGAACACAATTTACAGGGTACTGGGCTGGATTTTAAGGGGTTAACTGGACAACTGTGTAAATGGAACAAGCAGATCAGTCAGTCAAAAAGAGTTCCAATTTACCTTTCAGAAGTCATGCGATACAAAACACTGATCAGTTTCCTATTTTTTTCTTTGTTTCATCTTGATTGCTCTGCTTCACTGTTCATATGTTTTAGGGACATTGATTTATGCATGATGGCATATATAACTACAACATTATAAAATTATGCAAAGCTGACATACCTAAGGGTGTACTCTGCAAGGTACTATGCACTCTGAACCGCGTCCGTGCGCATTACGCCCCCAAAGTCCAGTTTGTTTGACTAGTGTGAGTGCTGTGGGCCGTGGCCTGGGCCGGCCCACTGGTGCATGTCTGGCCTAACTTGCAGAGGTGGTCTGGGGCGCGGTCTAGCTGGACTCGGCTGCGGCTGCGTGTACTATGATCACAAACAACCCCGGGAAACACGGAACTCGGATGTCGCATCACTGATGCGACTGTTCAATTGAACAATTATTACTATTTGGATAATACAGTCTTCAATTCATTTAACAACATTTGGGTTAAAGACTGGTCTGGTTTCTTACATTATTGATGAACGTGAATTGTGGTCCGTGAGCAAAGCCACAAAATATTTCCTCATCATCTGCTCCCTCCATGAAAATCTTGTCATGCGTGCATTATGATGGATTGCATAATATATTCGGACGGGACAGGTTTTATATGGGGAGGTGGGTTGAAGTAAATATTACCAAAGTTCCTGTTTTTGTTGCATCTCAATGCAGTCGGGCATGGTCCAAGGTACCTGGGCCTAGTGTGAGTATGTGCTAAGATTTACAAGCAAATACAAATAAGTGCAGTGGTACACCACTTTTCACTTTTAAAAATACCTCATTTATTGTAGGTGGTAAAACTCCATAATATGCTTTAGATTGTCTCCTGTAAATTATAAATGCACTGGGTAGTACACCTACAAAGAAATCACATTTTAGCTTCTTTGACCTTCAAGTGACCAAGTGGGGTCATTTATAACCCCAGGCAAATATTTATATGTGCCGTTCTGGTATTTTTTTAATCAGAAAAATATGTCCTACCATAAATTTGGCAATCTAATTCTCCTACAGCTTTTCATTTATATATATATATATTTATATATATATATTTTTTTTTACAGGAATTGTCCTGTTGGTGTGGCAAGAATAATGGAAATGTATGTTGGGTC
>OMMV01059595.1:17188-33942 GCA_900302635.1 Chatrabus melanurus
CTGAAGACAGGGAAATCTGCAGGGATCTGTGTTATCAGGACTGAACTCCTCAAGACAGGTGGAGATGCTGCTCTCCTGGCATTGCAAGCAATCTTTGCCTCCATCTGAAAGACATATATCATCCCAACACCCTAGAAGAAGGAGTTGTTGTCCCTCTCTGTGAAAGAAAGGATGATTGCCTGGATTGCAAAAACTACAGGGGCATTATACTTCTCTCGGTGCCAAGATGACCTAGTCCAAGCAGAACACATCACACACGCACCAGCAATACCATTTAGTAAGAAATACATTGATCTTGCTGGTTTATTTTATTTGCAATTTAAAAAAAATTTTGCTGTCTTAACTGGCCCAAATCAAAAAAACTTAAATGATCATTTCAC
Organism: Chatrabus melanurus; assembly: GCA_900302635.1. Taxonomy (NCBI): domain Eukaryota; kingdom Metazoa; phylum Chordata; class Actinopteri; order Batrachoidiformes; family Batrachoididae; genus Chatrabus; species Chatrabus melanurus. Next base: position 17,569 of record OMMV01059595.1, read on the forward strand.
AAGCATGCATGTCCGCAAACCCCATCCTGAATGACCCAGTGCCAGAAGCAAATAAACTCTGTTAGTGTGTGATAACAATCTATAATTTAGTATTCAATCAAGGTTACAATGGGAACACTTAATATAGAACACGTCTTCATTGTCATATGCTGAGATTGCAGTACGATTCATTGCACCATCATTAAATTCGCACAACTGAAAAAAAACTGTCGTTGATGAGTAGCGGGAGATGGAGTGCATAGTAAGTGGGGAAATTGATGCCTGCCACCTGTGGCTTAGAAGGAAAGAGAAGTAAGTCCTTTACAGGCCCTGAGGCCTGTTGATGCCAGTGCTTATCCCCGGATTCCGTAGCATGAAGCGGATGAGAGTCTACGACTCCCCTTGGATGGGCCGTCAGTCCATTGCAGGTTAATTCCCAAGCCAAGACCGTTACCCATTTACAGCTGGGTAGACTAGGACAATGTAAATTAAGTGTCTTGTCCAAGGACATAGGTAGGTAGCATGATCAGGAATCAAACCCAGGTCTGCATATTGGTAGCCCAACTGCCATCCCACCAAGGTACCTGGTATGGTCTTTGTATAATTTTTTGTTTTGTCTGTTTCCAAAGCTGCAATATATCTAATCTGTATGCAAGCTGCACATACAAGTGCATCTCAAAAAATTAGAATATTGTGAAAAAGTTCAATATATTTTGCCAGTTATTTCAGAAAGTTAAAATGTTATATATTCTAGACTCATTACATATAACCTAAAATGTTTCAAGCATTTTTAAGCATGATTGTGGTTGTGTGTTCTGAACCAGACTGAGAGATTCATGGTATTTATACTGCATAAATAGTGAGTTACTTAAACTTGAAATGAAATATTGTAATATTTTTAGATACATTTTTTTCTATTTTTAGCTGTAGGTAGTAATTATTAAAATTAAAATATCCTTGAAATATTTTATTTTATATGCAATAAGTCTAGAATATAGAAAATTTTCACTTTCTGAAATAACTGACAAAAAATATTGAACTTTTTCACGATATTCACATTTTTTGAGATACACTTGTAGATTATATGTGGAAAAATACTTTTAATGCAAAAAACCCTCAACATACACAACGACATACATAGCATGTATTGATTATTGATAAAACACAGCAAAGAGGTACTGATTCCAAAAAAAGTTTAAAACATTATCTTCTTGCATATTCACATGATTGAGCATACAACTTTATTAACTCTGCAACAAGGCAAACACAACTGACTATTTTAAGATTCGTCTTGCTGTGATATAAGTGCATAAGCAGGTCAGTGCGCTTATAGACCTGTTGGGCTTTGTTAAAGTAAAAAAAAAACCCCATCTTTTACATTTGATGGGGCTGCGACACGTCTACATAAACGATAAGTACACTTATGGACTGCCAGCTTTCAGCCTTTGCATCTAGCTCCCCATGTTTGCTAAATGTTGGAATTAATTATGTGGCAAGTAATTGTAGCTGATGATCATGGGAATCTTGTTTACACAGTGGATATTAAAAAAGCCTGCAGCCAGCACTGCATCACTCTGTGTTAAGTGGCTTTCACCGTCACCAGAGCGATTCCTCCTCATATGGACATCACTGTCTGACTCGTGTTGCTTTTTCGAAAAGCCATCAGGATTCATCTCTGTCAGCTGCTTGTCCCTCAGTCCATTAAAGATGATTGATAGAGCCAGAAAATCTTCTGCCCAGCTGTTGTCGTTGACTTGTCATGGAGATGCTGAAAGGACTTTCAGAGACAAATCGTCTCTCATCAAAAGACCCTTTGCATTTGTTGATGATATGCATCACCACTGTGACGGCAGTGTACAACTGATAGTTTTTCATGTCATAGCAGGTGAATGATTTCATACATTAAAACTGATTATTTTTACCTTAACATGTTTTATATTTGACCGAGCCTTAACAGGGATAAAGCTAGTAATATACATTTCAGTTTGTCCACCTGCAGCTGCTCCTGGCTTTGTTATCCTCTAACAGCTCGTGAGGATTTTTACAGGACAACTTGAGGAGAATTTTATGATGTTCCAGTGTGATTGATAACACGCTCTTGGAGGGATGTCAGGCTTTCAGAGACGGATAATGCGGATTTCTATCTCTCTGTCTTCTTGCGTAAGACGCGCCATCAATCAAGTGTATCGCAGCCTTAACCCGGTAAAATTAAAACCTTCAGGGGGCGGGGGTCTGGGGTCTTTGTAGAACCAGGACACACGCATCAACCGGGAGCACGACAGAATCAGAACAGTGATCCACATTGTAACAGGCCTCGCCACAGAGAGCAGGATGGATATAACATTTCCCACCACAGGGCAGAAAATAAGTTAATGATCTAGCTGTATATTGCTGTTGACATTGGGGAGGGATTACAGGAAGAACAGTCTCATTTTCTCTGTGTGTGGAGGCATTATTAGATCGCAGCCCAGCTAATTTCATTCTTATGCTCGTCAATATTTCCCAGCAACAGCCGTCGTGCACTTTGGTCTTCCATCTCTCCTGTTGGAGAAGAGATGAAGAGCTGCTTTGATCATTTCAGAACATCAGAAATCAGTCTCCGTCTTGGTCCTGTTTCTGTGAACTTTTTTTTTTTTCTCGACCCAGTTAAATGTACAAATTGTGCATTGTGCAGCTGGTTTAATGTTTTATATGTTTGTCATCATTTTGCTCTATCTGTCTCTGTCTGTTTTCAGTTGACGGCTGTATACACAAAGCGGCAGGGTCTTGTCTGTATGACGAGTGTCACTCACTGAATGGCTGTGAGACCGGCAAAGCCAAGATCACCTGCGGCTATGATCTCCCAGCAAAATGTGAGTATTTATTGTTTTTTTTTAAATTTCTTCTATTTATTTCTTGCAGGATTTATTTCTTGCAGGATTACACCCTAATCAAAACTGCTGCTTCAGCACCATATCACCTGACATCTATTTCGTGAATATTAAGATTTACTTGTCGACACTGGAATGTTGTGTAATGCTGGATAATTCTTTGTTATTGTATAAAAGAACCTCATTGATTAAAACCTGGGGCTCTTGAACCAGCTGGTCTCCTGTGCCAGTATTGTCTTAATTCAGAAAAATATCACAACTGTCATAAATGTGCTTTTGAGTTTTTGCTCAGTCGTCACAACAATTACAGAAATGTCTGTTTGATTTTGACAAAGGACTTTGCTGTTTCGAACTTTCTGCTCACACGTGACTGTCCACGTGTGCATGAGTCTCAGCAGATCTTGCTGCGGCCCAGTAGGAAGTGCTCCCTGTACTCGCATCTCGACAAATCTCACAAGAGGCTGTATGACGATATTTCCTCATTCTCACGCTGCTATTTTTAAATTGAACTTCAGCCAGCAATTCTCTTGTGATTATTCCGTTATTTAGCTCGTCATTTGTGGCGGGGTTTAGAATTTGGGTGAGGGTCGGGGTTATCGAAGTTAAGAAATGCTCCTCTGATGTAAGTCAGATGTTGAGTGGCCACTGGGAGGCACCACCGAACTCACGCACTTGGAGCATTTCCAAAATGATGTACAGTCGCATATCTCTCGCCACAGCCTTGTAGTTTATATGCACACATGCATCATAATTTGAATAATTCATAATGAGGAATTTTCAAAGATTTCAGTGCCTGCACGGATGTGTGAAAATGAAGGATTAGAAGGTTTATCCACCAAGGAGCAGATTAGAGATGAATCATCTCTGTCTGACAGAAGAATAGCTTGCTTTTGTTATCAGATCTCACTCCAGCTCCTCAAGCATATCTGGCACTATAGAGCCACAGAGTGATACGTGGACAAACTCAGAGTCTCCCTTCAAAACTTTCTGCCATTGTCGTTTTGTTGTTTCAGCTCATTGATGTTTTCTTAGTACCGCTTCCACGATTATAGCATTTCTGTGATGAGCTGCAGCTATGGGTGAAGAAGATTAGCCGACACTTTGCATCGAAGGACGCATACAAACAACAAACCTAAACCAGTATACATAAACGACAAACAGGATATGCAGCTACACATGACATCTCTTGATGCACACAAGGAATTCTAAAACAAATGTTGTACATGATACATATATGATCGCATGTTGTACTTCACGACTGACTTTGAACCTTGATAACAATCAACCTGTTGACCACAATCGACTGATTGGTGTTCCCTGCTGTCAGACCTACCCACGGGGTATGTCGATTCTTATTATTATTAAGAGATTCTTGTCACGTACCAAAATCAGATCACTGTGACCTCGACTTTTTACCGCTGTTGTAGAAAACAGTTATAAGGCATTTCCTTTGCTATGGAGCTCTGAAATGTGATGTCACTCAAGCTGGTTCTACACTATCTTCTTCTTTGAAGACCAACCTGAGTGCAATGTGTGGACTTTTTTCATCCTTGTGTACAGTGGTGATGGATTAAACAAATAAGGTGAGTTATTTATATATATTTAATCCATCAACCATCAGTTTGCCGACAGAATATTAACTTAGTTCGCGCTTGGAGCGCTTGCCGTTGCCACTGCTATTCACAAAGCTTCCTACGCCGGGTTTACGCACTGGAAGGACGTCTGTTTTATAGCAGAGTGGCCGCTTTTACCACCCGATTGGTCTACTCACTTATTGCAGATCATAAATATAGATATAGAACTATTTAAACGACTAACACTGTGAAAAATTCCACGACATGCTGCAGCCAGAATCAGGTCAGTGACATTCAAGAAGTTCTAGTCATGTCTATCTCAGTATTTAGCTTTTAGCATTTAGCGTGAAACTCAGAGCAGCACAGACATAAGCAGAGGACTCCAGCACCCGCAGCGGCAGAACAGAATGTTAAGCAGCAGCACTTACCACAATGTTGTAACTTTTTTATTTTGTGCTAGCTCGCACTCTTCCTCACAGTCACCTGCAAATAATTACAACTTCCCACATAATCAGGTTTGTTGTGATTTTCCCCCTTGTTGTAGTGGTTTTGGCTCATCAGAAAAGTAGGAAGCTAACGAGGCTATTATGAAGGCATTCATTTTCCCCCTAGCAACCGTTGGTATAGAACCAGATGAGCGGTTGTCAAAGGGCTGTGATGCCATCACTTTGGAGCTCTACAGGTCCTTGACCGTTTACTGACGTACTGATCATTTTTTTATGATTCAGTCAAAAAAAAAAACGAACAAACCAACAGAAAACTCTAACCAACTTTTTTCGTTTCATCTTTTTAAACCTGGAATTACATTATTTCTCAGTCCTGCAATGCTGACAGTTATCTGGTAGGGAACTATACTGTATATTGTCATGCAATGCTTCATCTCATTGTATTTTAACTAAAATTTATAATATTGATACTCAATCACACCTATAATCCTGTGCAAACCAACTCATATACACTCGACACGTACAATAGTGGATGTCAGTTTCCTAACCCATAAAAATCCAAAATAAAAACATTGCATTGTTGCTTTTTAGCCTCAAAAGTAACTTGTAGTAAATATAGAGCTGTTGTTTAAAGGATAATTAATAGTTGTTGCTTGTTTGATGCTTAGATTGTGTTACCTGCGCACAAACAAGTGCACTGTTAGTTTTTCAATTTGATTCTTAATTGCTGATGTATTTCATTAACAGCTCATATAATTCGTGGTGTCATGCAATAAATGATCTGGAGAGAGATTAAATTATTTTCTTTGCTTTTATCTCTGTTGTGGATACAATAATTTATAAGCAAATTTGTGCTGTACGTCACGTAGCAGCGTTTTATGCAAGCGGCTCTGAGCTCTGGTCTTTCGGTAACTGTCAGTCATGCAGGTGTGACATTTAAACTTAGTCACGAACTTCTTTCCTTGTTAAAGAGGGTGGAGAAAATGATGCGATGAGAGAAACGTCATTTGGTATAATTCAGTCAAGATAACTGTCCCGGCGGTCCTAACCTAACCCTGAAGGATTTTGGAGACAGTCAAGAGAAGACATTGAGGCCCAGATGAAATTAGGTTATCTTAACTCGGAACGTCGTAAAGATGTCAGACAAATGTATCCGATAAACTGAGTCGGTGTAGTGGGTAGAACAGTTCGAGTGCCTGCAGTGCCAAATTGGGGTGCACCATGACAATTTAATACCCCGCAATGTCATCTGGGAGCATTCTCCCTCCCAATGGGCGCTGTCATTGTAATTATCTTTGGGCAAAACACCTTTTCTCTGCTAATAACTTGTTATAGATTTTGTAGTTCTTTACTGGGAACAGTCAGTTCTTTTTTTTGAAACGTGATGTTATTTCATATTGGCGCTATCTTTACTCCCAGCCTGTATCATCTTCCTATCCTCCAACTGTGATCGCTGTCATCAACAGTGTTGCCTCTTGGCTGTGCTCAGAAACTAACAGCCGCTTGACTCTTTTTTTCTTTCTTTTTTTTTTTGTGAGCGCTGAGCTCTGACAAGAGGATCTGCTTGTTCCTAAAGTCTGTGCAGTGTTTGGATTTTGTTATTTTTCTATTAATTTCTGTCTCTGACGTATTTGCTCTGCCTACACATGCATTATGAAGTGGCTTTGCCTGTAACCAAATAGTAATCTGTTTACCTCCTCACCATTGAACAAAGTAAACAAAACATGTATTTCCTACAGATTTGACTTTCCCTAAACTCTAGCATGTACCGTGTAAGGTAGCAAAATGTAAAACCTTCTACAGAAATCAGAGTGTATCGTGGATTGGATTAAGTAAGTGTTAATGTTGTGTTAATTGCCCACTGCTGTGGCTCAAGCTAAATGTTAAAAAATATTAAATATTTACATAATTAAATGATTATGTCCAGCAAAAAGCCTCACTCATTATTCAGAGTAGAGTGATTATCATGATAATTTACAGCGGTGGCTCATGAAACTACCCCAAAAGTATGCTAATGCTTCTTCCTATTGAAACGGGAATCGAAAACTCACCAGAACTATGTTCAAAGACTAACGCACGGTTAATATAAACTTGTATAATGTTCGAAAAAAGACATTTTTTCCAACGTTTTGTACCCCTAATGTATCGCTGATTTAAAAAAGTAGTTTTTTAGCATCATTTCATTGCTATTTAGAGCAGGATGGCCATTTATTACATTCATATTTTTAAAAACAGAATTTCTCAAAAATGAAGCGATTGTCAAAGTTGTGTACAACACTCGGAGGCTTGATTGCTCAAAATTTTTCAGCTTTTATGAACTATGGGTGTTTTTGAGCATTTTCTGCCTAAGTGACATACCCAAAATTAAAGGCTCATTATTTCTGAAGATGTGATAGGCGAACCGTTTACTTTGTTCCACCTGGCAGAAAACCTTTTAAAATTTCCAGAAAATAATTTGGCATCAACTTAAGATATTTTCAGCGACAACAGTGATGACACAAACACTAAAATATTTCGGTAACCAGAGGATTTTATTTCAAGTTATACGTGTTTCAGCATGCTTATTTCAGAAGCGCAATGAGCCAGCTGCTTGGATTAATGGATTAACCTTTGTGAGGTCGCCAAATATGTAAACTGTAACTGCAGAAGTATTTGGAAATATTGAACAAACCGAAAAAAAAACTGTACTGCATTTTGCTTGATTGTTGAGCCTGTTTTGGCACAAAAATGGACATGGTGTATTTCCTTCTCTTGTATTCTAAGCTATCCATCAATATCGGTGGATTTAAAAAAAAGTAGCGATTATAAAATGTTGCAGCCATGACTTACAGGGTTCTGGGTCCGCCTGTGCTTTGGTTTTGAATTGCTAATATGACCAGGGTTATAAAAAAAGAGAACTTTTTTTTATTTTTATTATTATTTTTTTTTAATATAAACGTGTCTATTCTCTTCAACCATTTCAGGTTATCCTCACAAAGCATTCATAGGAAAAGGCACAAAGAGTAATGCACAAAAATTCATACATAACCCATGTAATTGTCAGCAAGGCTGATATCCTGTAAGCAAAAAAAAAAGAAAAAAAAAGCAGATTTTGTGACTGAAAAAGAATGGCGGCTGTTCCTCTTCTTATTATTGTTATTCTAACAATAACCACAATCCTTGTTTCTGAATGCTGAAAGCTAAACATGTGTTTGCACGTGTATGGAAATTTGTAGGATTATGCATGGCATATCATGTTTATCTTTTCGTATGGTATCATACGAACTGCCTCATGACAATACATTGCCCATTTGCACTTACGTTTGTCACTATTTTAAAAGTACACTCATAGCAGCAAAAACATTAGTTCCTGTGCACAAGGAGTGTGTGGGGTTTCCAGCAACACCTAATTTTTTTCTTCTTCAGATATTGAGACAACAGCACGATCTGCAAAAGTGCTGGGTACATGTCTTATTCCTTTTTAAATAGTTGCACCAGACACAAAGGTGCATGATGAAAATCAAATGCATTTTACTCCAGTAAGTAAGCAAGTGTTAAAGCTGCAGTGTTATATCGTATGAAGCGTATGTGCGTCAGTCTACAGACACCATAGGGTCTGACAAATCATTATTTGACAAATACAAAAGTGTTGAGTGATATTGCATCAGAACCAAGTGATTCTGATACCTTTATCCTCAGTACAACTGCACCAGTTCTCACACCTTTGCATTGTGAGATCTGTGCAATTTGTAAATTGTTGTATTCTTCATATATGCAAATAAATAAATAAAAAGAAAAATGAGCATGTACTATATTTGTATACCTCAAGCATTTATTGTACACATGTGGACCCCTGTTGCATGTCTGCACATTGTTTCTGCTGATGCATATCTACAGATGGTGACTCGTATATTCTTCCAAGAGTATAAAGACCGCAGACAGATGGACCATTTACCGTTTACCTCTTGGCAAGTCCAGATAGTCCAATGTGGGCTTTTGCTTTCCAGTTTTTTGTTGTTTTTTTGTTTTTTTATCCCTGAACATTAGGCGGCTCTTCTCTGTTTTCCATAAACTCATAAATCCCTCCCAGGTTTGTGCTGTTCTTTGGAGACTTCCCTCTGGAATCCAATCCGCAGCATATAATTGAAAATAAGTAAGTGTTAACCTTGACAAAAGCAAAATAAACTGGAACTCGCTTTACTTTTAATTGGGTTTTTGGGGATTTGGGCTTGGCTTCATATAGTACCTCTTGCAGACATGTTCTAACTTAGCCAACAATGCATGGAAATACGCCATCTATCATACTATAAACGTCTGTGAAATCATTTATCTTCATCTTGCAATGTCTGGGAGTCTTAAGTGTTATTCAGAGATATCACCCACTGTGTATTTGTCGTCATTCATCAAAAGATTTCAGTGGTCAATTTTGCTTTCTTTTTGAAACTTGGAATTTATACTCATAATTACTTGTAAAGCAATAAAACGCTTCCTTGTGTCCTGGAAAACAACTTATTACCCACGGGGAGAAGAGCGGTTGATTTGAAATCAGAATTGTCCTTGTTTGGTAATTTGATGTAGTGAGGCAATGTAAAATGACCGGTTCGGCCTTTTTGTTTTTTCTGGAGACAAGAAAATTGCTCTCGATTACATCCCGTGAAGGCTGTGAACCTCAGTAGCGAATGAGCTTTTCCTTTAAGAGGACTGAACACATGTGGGACTGATTATGGGGCTGGCCCAGATTATTAATCAATGACCGTAATTACCCACCTACCAAAGCAGAAAGACAAAAAAAAAAAGAAAAAAATAGTTGGCCCCATCAATCAGACAGGGAAATTGTCTGTTGTCCATTTGGCCTCGTCTTCGACAAGTTACTCATCTATTCATAGATTATTGATCAAATGAAAATGTGGTGTTAAGCACAATGAGCCAAATCAACTGTGTGAATTTGGTGTTTGATGACGTTGGGACATTATCTGTGATCGATGCATTAAAGGCATTTCAGTTGTGACGGAATGTTGGAGCTACTTGATGTTCGGAGTGTCTGTCCATGCCGTGCTGTTAGTGGAACTCGTGACAGGAAGCAAAACAAAGCCACAGAGGTTTCAGCTGTCAAAATGTCAGAGGCAATACTCATCCCGCTATCATGACTTTCCTCCTATAAACAAAAGTTGAGTGTTGACAGTGCTAGTAGTACTGTGCGGTCTGTTTGTATCTGCATTTTCACACTTCTTGATCCCCGTATCTCTTATGTTATTTTAGACCTGCGGCACATCTGCTGATCACATGAGCAGTGCAACATTTGTCTGAAACATCTCATTAATATGCCGATCCACACGTCCAGTCTCATAACATTTAGCAAAGACCTCGTGGGTTAATCTGCACTTGCACATTTCAACCCTAGCTGTCACAGCAGACCTATAAGGTATTTAGAGTTCAGACTGGAGGTCTGCTTGGGAAAGTTAACGTCCCAAAGGAACTTTTAGATAGATGTGGGAGTGTTTTCACTCTCCACTTTCATCTGAAATCTTTTACCCACTTCAGTTTTCCTCCCCAGGGTTATTTTAGATTGACACTTCAAACCATTTTTGCTGTTTGTTGTTTTCCTTCTCCGCCCCATATCCGTTATTCATTTAGCTCTCAGTATATTCTTTAAATAATGGATTATATTTGAGTAGAAGAAAGAAGGGGCAACATTTTATTTTATCGTGCCGCCGTCGTCATAAGTGTGACCTCTTTCAGTTTTGGTCTTTAATTGCATGTGGCTCATTCTGGATTTGACACAACTGGATCTGCTCTGTTTTATCAGTAGTAAGAATATAGATTTCAGCCTTTGGAGTGTCGCCAGCTCTGATAGCGTGGAGACGTGCAGCATTGACATGTTGGCACACCTTTGGTTGTCTTCTCATCTAAAAGGGGATGCAGACTGTTTTGCACACACCCTACTGATGCTTTATCTCTACAATGACTAGGTACAAAAACAGAACACGATCTGTTCTCCTTTTTTTCCTTTTTTCTTTTTTGTGTTGTTCAATCCTTCATACTTCCTGAATTCAGCAAACCCATGCAGTGGCCAATGCGTTATATACGTTGCTGTATAATAAGAAACGGTGAAACTACTTATTTGCTTGCTGTTTTATGACAGCTTGGTGTGTTTTCATAAGAGCTGCAACAGCTAATCGATTAATTGATTATTAATGGACGATTGAATTACCCGCCAGCTATTTTGATAACTGATTAATTGTTTTTGAGTCATTTAAAAAAAATCCTGATTCTGATTTTGGCTTCTTAAATGTGAATATTTTCTGGTTTCTTTACTTGTCTCTGATAAACTGAATTTCTTTGAGTTGTGGACTAAACAAGACATTTGCGGATGTTATCTTGGACTTTGGGAAACACTGATCGACATTTTTCACCATTTTCTGACATTTTATGGCCCAAACAACCAATCGAGAAAATAATTGACAGATTAATCCATAATGAAAATAACTGTTGGCTGCAGCCCTTGTTTTCACTCAGTAATATTCAATCTTTTCTAGCCAAGTCTAAATAATTGGAGGATATTTTACTTAATTAGGAGCGTGAAATCTAGACTCATGAGTACTGAGACCTTTTGTTGAATTTCCAACTCAGAAGTTGGAAATTCAGAGTTCCAGTAAATGCAGCTTTTGCCCAATTGCACTTATCCCAACTCATTTTAAGTCAATTACACTGTTTTGCCGTTCGCTTCAGATTAGATTGTGTTTATTGGCAAGACATATATATTGCTATGTTCATAGAAAACAGCAAGTTTTAATATCACCTCCTAGCCATGTTAGCATCGCATTAAGAGGTGACAGGCTACACATGCAGGAAACTGCACACATCAGATTACACAATATTTGACATATGTTCAAAATACCAAAGAAAAAATTTTGAGCAAATTGTAAAGTGATGATGCTAACTATGCATGACCCTAGCTGCAGGCTACGCCAACTGTGGTTCAGGCTAACCAGCGTGGGTAGCATGATTGCGTATGCTAACTACGGTTTGCATTTTGCATTTAACACTGTCTGGCATAAATAGCAGTTCATCACAATCTCAGCAATCTGCTAATTTCCAGAAAACATTCATCAATGAAAACGGAGTTACAAAAATCATATAATGAATTTTGAATTGCATTATGTGCGAATTACTGCAAAAATATTACAATATCAATAGTTAATGGGGAACTATGCATCCGATTATACACCCCCACAGCTGTTCTTGTACCCCCATGCAAACAGAAATTTGGGTGGGGGGTGGGTAATACAGAAATCACCCCGTCTGGTTCATCCACGTGTTCATCCATCTGTCCGTCTGTCCTCAAGTCTTGTAAGTGCAACTCCTCCTAATACGTTTGGCGGATTTCAGTGAAACGCCACATGATGGAAGCACACCATATGCAGATGTGCATGAAGGAAAATAATTCTCCTCCGAGGTCTTGCAGAAGAGACTTTTGTAAATATTTGATACATCATGTAATATTGACTTCGTAAGTGCAACTCCTAAATCAGTTGGTGAATTTCGATGAAACTTCACTCAGCGGTAGCACACTATATGAAGATGTGCATGAAGGAAAAAAAATTCTGGTCCGAAGTCTTCAAGGGAACATAATTGTTGGATTTTTTTTTTCTTTTTAATACACCATATTTATCAATTACATGTACAGAGTTTGAGCAGTGTGTTGATTCGGGTATTTCATCACAAAAGCTTGATTACTACCAATATATAATACATGCAAGCAATTAGTATGGCAGAGCAGGGTTGGGGGTGGGGGGGGGCATATATTATTTTGTGAGCTTGATCACAAATATCTAGTTGCAACTAAGTTAGTGATAATTACTTAAATTTAATTTGTTTTAGCATCAGATTTCATAACCTCCACAATTTGGTAACTTTTGATAAAATGTGAAAGTGTAGTCACTTGTTTAACGCACGGCTTCTTGACCAAGATAGTTTGAGCTCACGTGATACGTCCCTGGGATGGACAACATGTAGGCCTTTAAGATGATCAGCGAGTCCTGATACCAAACTATGCCCCAGCAGGTAAACATCTGAAATCATGCCTTCCTCTGTGTGAAAGAACGCCATAAAAACCTGTGTAGTTGATGGTTGGAGTCTTTTAAAGCTGTCTATTGATGAATGGAGCATGGATGGATATTGATGGATTTTGTAGTGAGGTATGCGTGTGTGCCACTTGCCGGAAATTACATGAATTCACGATGGCAGTGGCCACTTTTAGCATGCGAAAAAAAGAAATATGTAATTAAGTAATTAGTGAGTTGTTAATCCCAGCTAAAAATGTCCTCTCACACATCACAAGTATGTCAACTATCAGTCTGTGCAGTTATAGAACTGTAGGTATTCACATGGCGAAACTTTTGCGGCAGAAAGAATCCTGGTTCCATCCTTTAGCAGTAAAGATGTGTCACATTTCACTTATCCTCCTGCTTCGTCTGCTGGTATCTTTCAATTTAAAAAGAGAGTCGCTGATATTTATTGCACTGCACCTGTACTAATAATACTAATCATGAGCCTGTGATAAATTTTTCTCCCTAATAGCGTGAGGAATCTTTCCCATGTTCTATTTACTCTAAGAGACCGGGCCTTCTGTTCTGTCTCCCTCCATTCAGCAAACACAGATAAATCACAGCAAAGTACCCACTATTAGTAAGTGACATATTACTCATTTTGATTAAATTACCCCAGAGAACATTATCATTCCACTGCGCTTATTTATCAAAGCGGTCTCCACCCCATCACAGACACCGGGGCTGACACTTTCAGAGAGCTATCCAACACGCAGTAATTTGTTAGTTTGTGTACAACTTGTTTACATCATAGGATTTAATCATGTTGAGCTGCCAGTTGTATCTGAATTTTGTTTGCCGCTTTGTTTCAAGTTTGGGCTTCATTGTGTTATAACGATTCGTAAGTGTCCTGTGTGATGAAATAGTACATTTCATTACTTGGAAATGTTTCAACAAATTAAGCAATTCAGCGAGATAAGTTCTCTTTTATATATGAAAACAATTTGGTTTTTTTCAGTGTATCCTTTTGTGACTTCAGGCATGTGAACAAGCAAAGTACGTGCTAATACACGTGCAGCCCCTGTGCTGACTGTAGCCAAATTCATGATTTGATATGGATGCACAATCATAAACTGTCCAGCAGGTGCCACTGTTCAACAGATGGCAGGACAGCACATGATGTGTTCCTTCCGGAGCAATGTTTGAAGGATTCGAAATGTTTTGAAGCAGTGTTTCAAGTTAACCATTGCTAATTTGCAGTTTTGGCACCATACCCTGCCACACGTTCTATCTATTCTTTAATTCTGGTTTTCCTTTCCCATTCTATCATGTCTTACTTTTCTTATTGTGATGTGTTCCTTTTCTTGCGGACTCTGGAACAATGTTCAAAACGCGGGTGTTTCAAAGGTTTCAAAACATTTCAAAGCAGTGTTTCGAGTTAGCCATTAGTAATTTGCAGTACCAACGGAAAGTTTTGGCACCATCCATAGCCACAACGTACTATATATTCTTTAATTCTGGTTTTACTTTCCTGTTCTGTTGTATATTTTGTCTAGTATTTGTCCATGGAGTAGGCCTCATGTTTCTCCCTGCAGTTGCTAGCGTAACTTCGCTTGTTAGCTGGCGGGCAGAGCAGACACATCTTAGAGATTTTACATAGGCAAAACAAAGTTGCTTTTGCGCTTGATCTACACCTTGTTGAATGGATCTTTCCATCGTTCACTGAATCAAAATATTTTTTTTCCATTGCACGAATTAAAAACATTCATTATTTGTTTTATATGACACCTAAATAGATCCGTGTCATTAGATATTTTACTGAAAATTAGAGAGGTGTTTCTCCTCAGAACAGGAAGCCACCGGGCAGCGGGACACAGACTGTGCTCTGTCCGTACAGTTGTTGACTCCGCCCGGCCGGGGACCCGCCGACACACCGCTGACGTCAGGGAGAGCCGCTGTGGAGCGAAGCGATAAACCGCGGCACGAACTTGTCCAATTCTTCATCTGACAGCGTTTCTACGGCCGCTAAAGATGTCCCCACGAACACTGCGGGAGCTTCTAATTGGTTTATGGCGTTAGATATTACATTAATTTCATGGCAGCGAGGGGTGCGTGATGTTACTCAGTATGTACACAGGGGTGCGTGACCTAAAAAGTTTGGGAACCGCTGATCTAGTGCATTAAAGTTCACCATGAACTAATCAGTTTAGCCTTGTTATGTTATGTTGTTAATTTTGTGAGTTAAAAGATGATAGCATTTATTGTTTTTGAATGCTTTCTGGCTGAGATGGACTAACTTACTTGCCCACTCATCAACATTTTTTCTGTCCAAGCCCAGTGCAGAAAAAATGTTTTGTTTCTCAATGTATTTTGGGAATTGATGAAGATAACGTGTAACTTTTAAAATATCTTCATGCCGGTGTTAATTTTTACTTGGAAGTGCTTCTTTATCCCAGTGGCTCATAGCATTTGTTGAGCCCTGATGGACATTCACGCTTTAACAGTTAAAATATTTTAGAAATTACACATTTTATGAGATTTACATGTCGCAGATTTTTTATTTTTTTTTATTTTTTTACTTCTTCGTCTTGTAGAGCAGGTAGCTCAGTGGATAAGGAGCTGGCTTGCCAATATGTAGACCTGGGTTTGAATTCTGCTCATACTACCTGTCTTTGTCCTTGGACAAGACGCTTAATCTGCATCGTCTCAGTCCACCCAGCCGTAAATGGGTACCGGCCTTGGCTGGGGAAGTAACCTGTGTTGGACTGGCGTCTTATCCAGGGGGAGTCATAGACTCTCATCTGCCTCACGCTGGAGAATCCAGAGATAATATCCAGCACCTCAGGGCCTATATAGGATTTACTTCTTAGCCTTGGTTTGCAAAAATGAAATGACTAACATGGCAGACAGTTGAATGGACTGTATTTTATCTGTACATAGTGGTTCAAATAGACATAGTGTAACTGTTACAAGTTAATGCTTCTATCAGTTTGGATTCAAGGCTGAAGTGAATGAAATCCTTTGTTGTAGGAGATAAATTAGCAGGGCTTAACTCAACTCAGGTGGCCATTACAGCCCCAGCAACTCACACAGAGCTAAGTCAACATCTTCTCTACTGCTCACTGTTAGCACTCACATCATAAATGTCACTTCATCACTTCATGCACACCCCATTTAGCGTAGTGGGTCTACTTTGGCCTTTTTCAAACAGTTGGGTTTGTTTTAGTGCTTTTGTCTGATACCTCAGTGTGTTTCCCCGGTATTATTAAGATAGTAATATTACCTAGAACATATGTACATGTAGCTGCAGAGGTACAGTTGCTCATGATAACATTATAATATTGATTGCTGCAAAATGACAAATTCAGGAAGGCTAAAGGCCCTATCACACTGGGCTGCGACACACATGCGAACGGCATTCCCGTGGGAGTCACCGAGAAGCCCCGGCGCATCCACGGGGATTCCCACACCTGTCGCT
>OMMV01059667.1:1290-12147 GCA_900302635.1 Chatrabus melanurus
GAGGAATTCTACTAATAGATGCTGTACTTGACATTCACCACAGGAAGGCGAGGTAATGAGGTATGATATCTACTGTGGTAGGATCAGACGGTGTGAGGTGGAAGCAGGAGTCGCTGTTGTTCCCATGGGAAAGTGGCTGTGATCGAGGCAGTTAAGCGCTGGGTCGTGTACAAACACAATTCTGCTGGCACCGCCGCAGTTCACCGTTTGCCTTTCAGCACTGGCGGCACAATGAACTTCCTCAGCGTTGCCACGTCGATGGCTTTGCCATGCAAATTGCACCGTAGAGCCACGGAAACGGTAGCAAAGCTTCATGTTAGCAACAGTATAACATCCTGAAGATTGTGATTGGAACTTAACTCTTGACCCGCTTTAAACAGCTTCTGATGTGAAATGCACTGAACAACAGACGCAGCGCGTCTCTGGAGCTTTGTATGGCGCGCCATGAATTATTTAAGTCTGTATATTTTTGGCTCTTCAAAGGGAGTGCTGAAAGAAATATCAGGGGAAGCAGCTTTATATGACAGAATTATGACTTTTTAACACACTCCCACATGCGTTGCACCAAAAGATTCATTATACAGTGCACGTATGACAATACAATATCTTGAAGCTGAATTGGATTTGTCTCGACTCGACTGTGAAGTTTATTTTTTTTACCCATTCTCTCTTCGGGAAAGGTGCTCTCACAGGGCGTGAAATCCACCCGGATCTCCGTGCAGCCAGTGGAGCGTCACTCTGTCTCGCTGAATCACTCAGCTTGAGGTGTGAGCCACGCTAAACTCGCCCCAGTAACCGCCCAAACCACCCCCGCCCTGCAACCACTTCAGAAACACTGGATGAGTCGGCGTCAGGAGTTTCCGCCCTCTGAATTGATGCTATCTTGCAGTGGAATGGAAGAGGGTGGAGGCGCAGATTACAGCCGACCAACACTTTCTGGTGCTCAGAACAGACTCACTGTGGATTATCATGACATTGCATGTCCATGCGTGAGGAGAAATATGGCACAAAAAATAAATAAAAAAAGTGAGACGTGTTGATGTTAAGTTTGGAAGGTGTCATTATTTGATGCTCACAGTCAGATCTGTGAGCACATGCCGATTGTCATGCATCGCTGCATCCACCACACCACAAAAAGCCTCGGGTCCTGGATAGCAACTACCCAGGAAGACAACCATCCATCCCCACTGCCGCAAGTGATATTGGCCATCCCCTTGGCCTTTTTCGGTTGCAGGGGTTCTCAACACTGTGGCAAATGTTGTAGCTGACATTCCCTCTCTACGTAAGCGATACTCCTCATCTGAGTCTCCCTAAGCAACGTTTGACGCAAAGTCGTTCCAGCGGTACCCAAAGAACTTCCAAATAGACCTTGTACCAAAGACATCCAGTCGCCGCCTTAGGTCACTGGTTAGTTTCCAATTTCACAACCATACAGTAAGAAAGGAATTACAAGACCCTCAAGACTTGGACCTTCATTCTCCTACATAGGTACTGTCATTGCCAAACTGTAAGCTCTTCCCAGGTGTCTCTCGATCTCAAAGGCCGAGGAGCATATGAACGTCACTTTCGAGATAAGTGAATCTCGGTACAAGTTCAACACTTTCACCGCATACAGGTACTGTAAACTTCCGATGGCCAAATCCAGGAAGTGATTGAAAGCCTGGATCTTGGCCTTGATTCAGGACAATCGTAAACCCAGGCACACTGACTCCTCACTCATCTTCTTAACTGCAGTAATAAGGGCATCCATTTATTCCAGAAAGATCCCAGCAACGTCTGCAGGTCAAGGTCAGTAAACCTTTCTTCATCGACGAAGGCACCTAAGGCTTCCGGTGTAAAAGTTGTGCCAAATCAACATGCAGATCCATACCGGATCCACTGTGGTGACCCTGAGCATAGCGGGAGGAACCACAGACATTATTTATTGATGAAGAGCTTAAGTGACGAATCGCTTATCAAAATCGTTGACAGCTGTTTTCAGTTGGTCATGTCAGCAGTGGTGGGGCATAGCTAACTTAAAAGTTAGCTTTTGATAACTGCTAATCTGCTAACTGAAATGCTAACTGTGATAACACTAAAGCAATAAATCACTAAAACATTGAGCTGAAGCTACCGCTAACTTTAAATGAATTTGTTGATGCGCAAACGTGGAGGTTACCAAAAAGCTTTAGCATGCCAAGATCAGATGATGATCAAGATGTGCATAAGCACTAATATTAAAAATAATTAAACAGTATTTTAAACAGTATTTTCTATTCAGCATACAGTATTTTCTATTCAGCATACAGTATTTTCTATTCAGCATACAGTATTTTCTATTCAGCATACAGTTTATTCACAGTACAGAAGGTATTAAATGAAAGAGAAATATTGAAAAAATATTGAGAAAGTATATACTTGGAAAATAATTTTAATAATCTAGCTAGAAGCAGTGCGTAAAGCCCAGCAAGTGGGATGTCCCAGGGTGGAAGAATCATGAATCAACCTTTTTTTTTTTTCACAGAAACAAAACAATCCTTTTTTTATTACTTAGTCAATATACAATAACTTTCATATGAGCTAAACATCAAGTCTCTCTATCTTAAGTAGAAGCTGAGATATTCAAGAAAGAATTTTTCCCAAGCAACCATGGTTATCATAGCAACCACATTAACATATCATGAATGCCCTTCCAAAGAACTTTCATATGAGCCAAACATCAAGTGTATATCATAAGTAGTTCCTGAGAGATTCAAGAAAGAATTTTTCCCTAGCAACCAAATTGACATATCCTGAAAGCCCTCCCAAAGATCTTTCATAAACATCAAGTCTGTATCATAAGTAGTTCTTGAGATATTCCACAAAGAATTTTTCCCGAGCAACCATGGTTAACATAGCAACTAAATTGACGTCATGAAAGCCCTTCCAAAGACCTTTCCTATGAACTTAACATCAACTCTTTATCTGAAGTGGTTGCTGAGATATGGCCCAAGTACAGAAAGGTCACTTGGTGGGACATCATAACAGACAGACAGACACGGGGTCGGGCCCCCGGTGGAGTACCACTAGGTGGTCTGTCCAATACATGGGACATCTCACATGCACTTACTCTGTCTTGACCTCCTGCTCCATCGTCTCCTCGAGGTGACACTTATTGGATGAGTGTGTGAGCTCCAACAGCAACAAACGTATGATTTTAGGGTTTACAAATGTTTTTGACCCTTAAACTTTATTCCCAAAAAAAAAATGCTAGCTACCTTAAAGTTTGCTGAACTAAATTTAGTGGAAGCTAACTGCTCCGCTAATGGTTTTCAAAGTTAGCTGAAAAGGTAACCAATTAGCTGTTAGCTAATTAGCTGATCTGTGCCCACCACTGCATTTCGGCACCGTCCTCCATAACTCCCTGCCAGATTTGGTATAACTGCATCTTACGGCGGGGGGAATAAAACTTCAGCTTCGGTGTAACATCTACTTCCCACAGTGACTGAATTCAAAGTGACTCGACCTCATCCTTGTTGAGTGTGTTTAACATTGTGCGTTCTGCTCACTGGCGGCTGAGACTTTTATTCAATGTTCTTTGCACTCGATTTGTCGTTATTTTGTGCAGCTTAGTCAGCCCCTTTGCCTACCAGAGCACAAAGCCGAACACAGTCTGGTTTAGATGTGGCCTGCCGGCGCCGAGGGCTGAGTCAGAGGACGCCGTTCCTCTTGCTTTCATTGACCGTTTTCAAGTAGAATATGTCGTCTGGTAGCACACAATAAACTATCTAACAAGCCTGGCCTTTGGCATCTCGGTGTGCAGACACCTACAACATTTTCTGTATTTTCCTAATACGATTTGTTGAACCAAACGCAGAGCTGGTTTGATTTCACCTAAACAAGCTGCACTGCGCTCGCAGCCTTCGCATCTGTTCTGCGTTTCAATATGAAATCAAGGTTGCAACTCTGAAAGTTTTTTTTTATCTCTTTCAAATCCCTTTCCCCGTTAAGTGTCAGCGCTCGCTGAGTGTTCTGAAAGAGAGCGACAGATTGCAAGGGGGGGAGAAGAGGAAGGCAGAAGGCAGAGAAAAAGGGGGAAATTTAAGAGGTATATTAAAAAAGAAGAAGGCAAAAACTGCAATACTGGCTCCTGTGTGTAATATTACAGGCTCGATATATTGCCTGCACTTTGTCAACTACATGAGGCACTCAGAATTACACTAGGAATTCTGACTTTTATCCCCACCAGTGATGTCATAAAAGCCGGTATCTCATTGAGAGACAACTGTTTGGCGACTGTGACGACTGAATTTTTAGACAACTGCTAGATGAATTTGGCCATGTTTTAGACGACATTGGGGCGACATATTTGCCACTTTTTGACGACCATTTAACAAATTGGATGACTGCTGGGCATCTTGTTGAAGAATATTTCATGAATATTCGCTAAGTGGCCGTATGTCTTGTCGTCCTCAAGTTGTTAATTAGTCACTAACGACCGGCGACCGCGTTTTGACCATGATTCGACCTTGTAGCAAATGAAGCAAACCGGGCGACTGAAACGGACTGGGCGACTTATTGAAGAATCCTTGGCCAGTAAAAAGACTAGTTGGAGACCAGTTAGAGACAAGTTAGCGAAAATAAGCAGTCGTTCATTCGCCACCGGGGTTTTAAACATGTTTAAAATCTGCAGGCGAATGAAATCGAGGCGAGCGACTAATTAGCGAATGGGGATACTGATTCCGACTGCTTAGAGAATAATTTCAGACTACATTGACGCCAAGAGCCGAATTAGATGAATGGCCATTCATCTCAGTCGCCAATCAATCGCAAGCCCAGTGAGATACCGGCTTAAGTGAGCATGGTAAAGAATGACATAAAAAGACCCGTTCTCAACCTTCACGGATTTGGATGCCAGAAGGTCACGTTCTATAACTATGATAATCCGGTGCGTGAAGGTCGCAGTTGCTCATGAATGTGATCTACCACAGTGTTTCTCAACTCCGGTCCTCACGACCCACAGTACTGCACATTTTCCATTTACCCCTGAACTAATCAGCTCAGTCAGCTGTTGATTCGCTGAACACACCTGACTGAGCTGATCTACTCTGATTAGTTCAGGAATAAACGGAAAACGTGCAGTACTGTGGGTCCCGAGGACCGGAGTTGAGAAACACTGATCTACCATGTGGTATGATGACGTAATCTGCTGGGCTTGTACCATATGATGTGTGCAAAAAACAACCGTAGCACACCCGTAGTATAACTTTATCACAGCCTTGCTGATGTCACGGCATGCATGATAGCATTACAGATGCCACAGAAATACAAGGGATTATGAAAGTATGTCAAAACGCGCGATGGGAAAAAGGAATTTTTGAACATCTTGAAAATCCCACCTTTGTTAAAACAAGACCACTGCACAATGACGGAATATCCCAGTTCTTCATGGACACCCTGCTGGACCCTGTAAGGTTTTCCAAGGTATGGACAAGGTTTTAAACTATCCAACCTATGCTCATGTAGCAGTAAAACATACCAAAAGTAATGCATAATAATTCATATATAAACCACGGTATCATCAGCCTGTAAATTGAGATCATGTGACCAAAAAAAAAAAAAAACGCAACAAAAAAAAAAAGATGGCAAATTGTGTCACCAAAGAAAAAATGTGGGAAAGCCCTCTTATTTTTTTGTTAGTCTAACCCTAACCCTAACGAATATTGTGAAATGCACATCACGCATACGCATGAAAGTTTGTAGGATTATGCACGAAATGTTGTGTATAACTTTTCGTAACAGCTCGTACGAATCGCTTCGACAATACGCAGAACCATCACCTTCCCAGATGCCTATCTGTGAAAGTGAGAAAGTGGCTTTATCTCATGACATGGAAAGAAAATTGCTCAACTCTTCTTTGAGAGCGAGTTTAGCCTAGCTTATGCTAATATGACATGAGTGACTGATTTAAGGCCCATTCTGACTAAGTGCGTTTTTTTTTATGAGACTAATAAAAACACGTTTTTGTTCGTTCGCGGTGTGAAGCCAAATCTTCCTGCATTCAGGCGAGGGGTCTCATCTTGCAAAATTGAAAACATATCTTCTCAACCTTTGTGAAGCTTGTGTCCGTCCCAGTCTAGGACGAACCAGGACTCGAAAGTGTTGGACAGTTATCCTCGTGCAATGTATAGGGGTCACCATGCACCTTGTGACTATAAATTCTTCCCAGAAGTCTCTGTACCACTTAGACCAAGCTTCCAGAGACATAAATGGCACTGCCGGGGTACATTGAAGATTGTGTGAAGTGTTGTAAACAGCTTGACCACTATTAGGCCGAAAAAAATCCATAATTCGAAAGCTTTTAAAAGCCAATGTGCCTGTCTTATTGAAAGCATGGCATGTAAGCATCTGGCGTCTCTGACGCTGTTAGCAGGAAAAAAAGAATAACTGGATGACCTCAGTCATCAGTACTCCTTCCGATGGCCTTTGTGGCTTTTGGATGAAAGGTATTCTAATTCTATCGTGGACTGTATATATACTGAGCAAACCCGTCCTCGACATCACCCATAGCTTTTCTGAAGCTTTTCTGCTTTAAATGGGGCAGCTCCACATGTTGCCGTCTTGGCAGTGCTCGACTCCGACTAACTCCTGGCCAACCCCTAAATGGGCAAAGGGGTGGAATGTGAGCTAGACCAGCGTGACCCATCTATTTTATAGTTAATTACTTAGCCTTAGCTAGCTAAAGCTAACAGGCTATTTGAGCAAGGATGGATTACTGAACGGGCCTACCGGGCCCAGGTCCAGGGGTCCAAGGGCTCAGGGGGCCCTGGAGCCCAAGCCTCTGCACCGCTATGTTATCCATCTTGACATGTTAATGGGCCCCTGAAGCCAAACACTAGTTATGTTATGTGATATGCCTTAATAGGGTCCCTCAATCATATAACAGGGGGTATGTTATTGACCCCTGATATCTGAATGGGGCCCCTCAATCAAATAACATACAATTTATCATAGGTCTTAATAGGGTCCTGAAGATACACACATGAATAAGAAAATGTAGTCTACTTATTGTGCTTTTAGTGCAACCTCTGTACCGTCCGCTTCCAATTCGTGCATGAGTGCAGGGGTGAGTGCCGCCGCTTTGGGGGAGCTCATAATCTGTCCATGTATGTAAGTTGGTTTGGCTCTTGAATAATGCAAAATTCTGACCGGCATACTGCTTCAATAACTGTGGCACCATCAATGTGGCTAACATCATCAAGCTATCGATACCTGCTAATTAGTGCTAGTAGTGCTAACATACACATTAAATAATACTGGAAAAATGCATGGCATTAAGGGGTGAGCTGGAGTGATGTCTATGTGCAGGTAAAGCCATAGTGATTACATCACATGTAAAAAAAATAATAATAAAATTACTTACTGTCTTTTGAAACATACTACATTTATTTTTTAATGCATTTTAACAGTGGAATTTCTTTAAATATGACTTCAGTTTTCCATATCATTGAATGGAAAAACAAAAAAAGTAAAAAAAAATGTAATCTGGAGTTTAAAGAGTTAAAGTGCCTGTAAAGCAAATTCAGAGATTTGCTTGAAAACACATTATACATGTTTGAAATGCTGAGCTGATCACATGTTAAAATGTGTTCAACCATGTGTTTTTTTGTTTGATTTTTTTTGTTGTTGTTTTTTTGTTTTGTTTTTTTGGAGTTTGACTGGATTTCTGTGTTTCACCAGAGATTTTTTTGTGGGTGGTGGCTTAAACCAATCCACATTACGCACTGCCATTTGATTGGCATATGCCTATATAAAGCTAGAGCCGATTTGAATCTCTGCTCCAGAGCAGTAGGTGGCAGTAATGCACTTTTTACGCTGGTTGCCAACCGCAGTTAAACAAGAAGAAGAAAATAAATAATCTCTGGTTATCCCGCTCAAACTTTGAGTCTTACGAGACAACGGTCGGACTAATCCTTGTTTGTTTTTATTTATTTAGTTTCCTTTCAAATGCTGTATTGTTGTCTGCTATGGAACTTTTTTTTTGTCCCGCTGACTGTTTGTATGTTCCGTGTTGTTCAATAAAGCTTAAAAAAAACAAACAAAAAAAAAATAAATTAAAAAAAAAACTTGCCCCCACACCCTCCCCATGTGATTGGGCCGTGGTTTCAGTGCCTTCAGCTAAGACGCCCACAGCATCAGAAAGCAGAGAGGGGGGAAAAGTGCTCATTCTTACACGATTTTGAAATCTACTTAGCAATATTTTTAATCATTAAAAATCAGCTAGGTGGTTAATAACATGTTTTTCTGTGGTTTGACAATTTCAAAACACAGATTGGATTTCACTTTACAGGCACTTTAAAATTGACCCCAACGCTCCCCACTCTCTGTCCACTCAAGGCCACGCCTCCAATGCTTTTTGCTGCAGGGACCAGCGCGCCAGAGGGAGAGGGAAAAAAACACTTTTCAGTGAAATAATC
Organism: Chatrabus melanurus; assembly: GCA_900302635.1. NCBI lineage: Eukaryota > Metazoa > Chordata > Actinopteri > Batrachoidiformes > Batrachoididae > Chatrabus > Chatrabus melanurus. The sequence goes on from OMMV01059667.1 coordinate 9,726, forward strand.
CGGAGTCACAGTGACACACACACACTGACCGCTGCTGCGATCACCCAACAAAATGAGGGTGTTTTTCCAAAACGGAATGCAGCACCGTGAAAGCATGGAGCATAATATGAAACGATAGAGGTTTTGCTGTGTCCAAATAAATCGTGATGTTAACCCAACAGCGTCCTCGCGCAGCGTGAGCATGCTAATGCTGGCGGCCCATAATGAGAGTAGCCCGTATCGTAAGCAACACAAAATAATACTAATTGTGCTCATTTTTGATTTGTTTTATTGAAAAATAGCGGTAGAAGTACTTAGAAAGTGCGTCTTTACCGCCTTGGTCAGCCAAACGTGAGGCTGCCGGTGTGTGTGTGTCTTGCAGCGAGCGTAGCACTGTTTGCACATGCGCAGAACGTGACCAACGTGCAAACAAACATACATACATACAAAGAAATTCCCATTCAACACACTAGTAAAGGCTCGCTCGCCCAACTAAAATGTCACTCAATGGAAGCACAGACTTCTTAGATGGTCCGTTCGTACAATTAACCACGCAGCAGCTTGCTGCAGAGACCAAAACTGTGTTTTGTACCCGGCTGTAAACATGTTTATTTCTGCTGTAAAGTTGGACATTTTAACATGCGGATTGACTTGCTTTTGTAGCCAGCCTCAAGCACCCATTCTAGGAACTGCATGTTTGGGCAATTCCGTGTTGGCTTCATTTTTCAGCACCGGAGGTTGCCCGCTTGAATTCTACGTCGAGAATCCCTGAAAAATGGAACTGTTGTGATATGAAAGAAAGATATAAAAGGAAATCACTTCAATGAACTCTTGCATGAGTGAAGGACCCTTAAATCTGTTCATTGCTTGATGAAAAAGAGTGATCGGACAGAGGAAAGCCATGATGAGGCTATGAGCTGAAGAGTGTTGAAAGGTGGATACCAGCCCTGGAAATGCATATCCAATTATGCGGAAAAATGAACATTGATCAAAACAGTAGGAACTTATTACCTGATGAGCGCTGTGTCGCTCTCTTAATGGGTATTGATTCTGCGTCATTTTCATAAGGAATATACACACAGATAAGGGCAGTAATCCTGCAGAACGGACGCACCCACACTAACTCTTCCATACGGTGCTGATGTAATCTCCGGATGTTTGAGATTATCCAAAGTGGGAGATGATGGAAGGGGAAGCCACTGTAAAAGAAAACGGTATTTTAATGCCTTCATGGGTGCTGGGAGCAGCTATTCAGCCAGAGGGCTGTTATTAAATGTAGGGCAATGAAGCGGATATCCTGAAGTGGTGAAGTGTTCATAGAGCCATGATGGTGCAGCTGTATGCTGAAGCAGCAGCTGGAAAAAAATAAAGTTGACCTACGGTTCTTTCTGTGGATGACAATGACATCATCGCTCCTGCCCCTCAGGGCTCTTTTTCCCACGGCACAGCCAGTGGGTAGACGTCACTATGTGCAGGGACTCAGTCAGTCAGTCATGTGACATTTCACTTGTGAGGGAGACCAGTTCAGCTGTACTGGCCCGATTGTGAAAGCCTGTATACCAAGTTTGGTGACAAAGTACAGTTCAGTGATTTTGACCTTTGATATTTGACCCCAAAATCAATAGGCTTCTTGGGGTCACCATGCCTCACACAAAAAAAGTTTGGTGACAATCAGGCAGTTAAAAAAAGAAGTTATTGGGCTCACAAGATTTTTACAAAATACGCTCCAGTGACCTTGACCTTTGGACCCCAAAATCAATAGGCTTCTTGGGGTCACTATGCGTAATACATACAGTGCCGACAAAAAGTATTCACTTTTACATATTTTAATTTCTTTATGCCATTAAGAACATAAAAAAATTAATCGGGCTTCTCTGTATTAAAATTTCTAAAATTATCCTCTTTTAACTCAAACTGAGAACAAATCTCCACAACTTGATATAAATTAAATAGAAATATCGAAGCCAAAATGATGGGTTGCATAAGTAATGGCACGCTTTAATATAACACAAGTAAATCATCAGTTTTACAGCCAGTTTTCTTTAGACAAGTCGGGATGGATACATGAACACTTCCAAGTTACTGAATATGTCTTGGACTTCATTCACATCAATTATTAAGAAACACAAACAGTATGGCACTCTACGGTAAACCTGTGTCAAGTAGGCAGTTCTCAAAAATTGAGTGACCGTGCAAGAAGGAGACTAGTGAGGGAAGCCAACAAGTCACCCATAACAACTCTGATGAAGTTATAGGCTTCTCTGGCTGTGATTGGCGAAATTGCGCATAATGCAACTTTTGTCTGTTGCATCACCACTCACGGCTTCATAGTGGAGTGGAGCAGAGAAGGATTTTCATACAACTAAGCAGATCAAATCTAGGCTTGCATCTCCCATGTGCCTTCTGGCAAACTGTAGTTGAACTTTCAAGTCTTCTTTTCAAG
>OMMV01059741.1:2300-12684 GCA_900302635.1 Chatrabus melanurus
TGTGGGGGGGGGGCACTTTTTAAGAGAAAAGGGGCCTAAAACTTTTACACACAACATAATTAAGTTGTTCACTGCCAACAATTATATTTGCCAACAAGTCTAAATTCTATTTAACGAAGCTTTTTGTGAACAAACTTGCCAAACTGGTGGCTCGTGTGCTGGATGAGGATGGTGAGCAAGTATTAGTATTTTATGGCCTAAAACCTACTTTATTTTATTTTATGCAGATCACGTGATTATCCTGGATTTGCGTGAATATAGAAAATCTGTGTCCACACCAGAGGTGCACTGGAGCTCGTATTGGATATTCAGTTTGAATACTGCTTGGTTTAATTGTGCTCTATTAATTTGTTAATTAAGAGAAAAATTAATGGGTTTCACTTTTCTCTTTTTTTTCTTTTAAATGACCAAAGACGACCAAAGAAAGGTGGATTGCAATCTTTGCTGTGCAAAACTGTTGGGCTATTGAAAGTAGTTTGGACAACACGTTCTATTAATGAGGCTGCACAACTTTGTGAAAAGTCACTTGTTCTTGTGGCCTATTTAGAGAAATCAACCTGAAAAGCGATTATTGCTTTTTCTGCGATGTTGATTTCTGACCAAAATAATCAAAACGATGAATGTAGCTCTAAAGAAGCACTGTACTTCAGTTTGGCACGTGACCTGAAATCCCAGGTTTGTGTATTTAAACATATTTGACAGTTGGAGAAACTGCTGAGTAAAAAAAAAAAAATTTAATTTGTTTCTAACTTCAGTTTGTAAGTGCATCAGACGTATGAAGCTGATACAATCATCACAAATGGGCCCAGATACTGATCATTTGGGTTGGATTGGGGCTGTCAGTTGTTTTTTGATTATTTAAGCTGCGCCGTCTGGGAGGACGGGACATGGCGAGTGGTCATCAGGCTAATTAAGTTTGAGACAACTGGTCTAAAAAGGAATTAGTTGACTTGAGTCCAGCGTAGCGTCGGTCTCGGCGGCTCTGCTCCTCGTCACATTAAGCCCGCCCACAAAACTTGACAGACTGTTTGATATGTTTTCTGCGGCATTGTGCAGAGAATTAATCTGTCCACACATTAATTCTATTAAACAAGCCGCAGCCAACCCCTAAGCGTGCATCGTGTACAACACCGGTCTCAGTACATAACTACGGGGTGTTTTGCCAGATTGCAATCACAATGGCTGTGTCGGGTCTGCACTGCATGTTTGTGCAACCTCAGTTTGAATTTTTAAAATGGTCAATATACTGCAGATAGTGCTTGAAGCAATATGTGTAGATATATCTCAGCCCACCCAGGACATAATTTCCTTACCTCATCCAAAAGATATGACTGAATCCCAGCAAAAAACAGCAATATCTTTCATCCCCACTGACTTATTAAGCTGATTAAACTTATTATGCACACAAGACTTGTTTATGTTGCATCCTCAGGTTTGGACTGTAGGAGAAGTTACGAGGAACCGTTGGGTCCTTCATCAAGGGGTTCGACCTTCTGAACCGGCAGGTGGAATTATCTGTGTCATCTCATCCAGGCTCATTAAATGCATAAATGATGTCATTAAACGCTAAGTGCAGAGTGCGAGCCGAGCGGCGGTCCCAACAGAGAGTCCGCGTTGGTCTGAGGTCTCTACGTCCCGGTCGGGGGGACACGAGTGGATGCGCTTCGAAGAGACTGGAGCCCAGCTGGAAATTAAATTACTACTTGTTCAGAACAGTGTGGTGGATGCACGAAAAACAATTTTTGAGATGTCTACAGATAATGTAGAGAAATACACGTGCTCCTTTTTCGCCATTTGTTTTTCTGTATTTTGTTGTGCATGGGGCATGTTTTTGCCTCTGACGTTAAAAGAAAAATACTTACAGTAGCAGTTTAATCTTTTTAAACTAAATACAACATGCATAAAACTTGTTCTTAATTCCTACACTTTAGCAAATGCATAGGCATGTATCCTGTAAAATGCAGTTGGCGAAATGAGTCCATCCCTTCCACTTAAACACAATAATTCAAACAATAAACGATATGGTGTATATCTCCAAATTAAAATGTGTTTAATGAGGATAAACTGATTACAATTTTCTGAACTTTGCATCAGATCAACACACAAAGCAGGGTTTGTTTGTTTGTTTTTTTTGTTAATTTCATATACCATGTACCTGTCTGCCGCCTGAACATGTCTGGCCTCGTTGCAGGAAATAATCGTATCACTTGCATGTACCTTGAAATGAGGATGTCTGACAGTTTTGTGTTTCCAAAGCCTTGGAGGCTACCTAGGCCAAAAAAATTTTTTTTTTAACTTGTTTATGTTTTGCATTAGCGAATTTCAATTGCTTTATCATAAACTGATGGCTACAGCTTGAATACCTTGTAATACACATGAAAACAGAATCACCAGCTCTTTACCCTTGCACGGATATAAGAAGGGTCTTGGGATGTCCAACCAGTCTACATGTGTTTTGCTGCCTTGGAAAAGGCGTACCACCGGATCCCACAAGGGGTGACTAGTCAATATTCCGAAGGCCCATTGGTCCGAAAATGGTTATAAGCAGTTCAAACTTAGTAAAATGGAGCAAAATAGTTACTTTTAAGGGACCCATCCAATAGGTAGAAATATGCATTATATTTATAAAATACCCAACAAGTAAGGATTTTATTTGTAAAATTAGGGGGCAAAACCCTAACTAACGCTAATTTTCGGGCCAATGCCCCTTCGGAATAGTGAACTATCCCACAAGGTGTCCTGTGGGGGGGTGCTGTGGGAGTATGGGGTACTGGGCCCGCTGCTACGCGCTATCCGGTCTCTATACGACCAGAGCAGGAGCTGTGTCCGTATTCTCAGCACCACATCAGATCTGTTCCCGGTGGGTGTTGGACTCCGCCAGGGCTGCCCTTTGTCACCAGTCCTGTTCGTGGTTTTCATGGACAGGATTTCAAGGTGCAGTCAGAGATTGGAGGGTGTCCAGTTTGATGATGTGGTTCTGTTGGCGTCATCAAACAGTGACTGCCCACGTGCACTGGGTAGGTTTGAGGCAGAGTGTGAAGCGTCTGAGATGAGGCTCAGCACCTCCAAATCTGAGTCCATGGTCTTCTATCAGAAAAGGGTGGATTATCCCCTCTGGGTCAGGAGAGTTATTGCCCCAAGTGGAGGAGTTAAAGTATCTCGGGGTCTTGTTCATGAGTGGGGGTAACATGGTGCGTGAGCTTGATAGACGGAATGGGACGGCATCTGAGGTCCTGCGGACAGTGTACCGGACGGTTGTGGTGAAGAAAGAGCTGAGTCGGAAGGCGAGGCTCTCAATTTACCAGTCGGTTTACACTCCTATCCTCACCTATGGTCATGAGCTTTGGGTAATGACCGAAAAAACAAGGTCGCAGATACCAGCGGCGGAAATGAGGTTCCTTCGTCGGGTGTCTGGGCTTACACTCAGGGACAGGGTGAAAAGGGAGAGACTCTGAGTTGAGCCGTTGCTTCTTCATATCGAAAGGAGCCAGTTGAGGTGGTTCGGGCATCTGGTGAGGATTCCCCCTGGTCGTCTCCCTAGGGAGGTCTTCCAGGCACATCCAACTGGGAGGAGGCCCCGGGGAAAACCCAGGACACGCTGGATTTATATTTCCCAGCTGGCTTGGGAACGCCTTGGGGTCCCCCAAGAAGAGTTACAGGTCTTGGCTGAGGATAGGGAAGTGTGGGCTGAATTGTTTGGTCTGCTGCCACCATGACCCGGACAAGCGACAGAAAATGAATGAATGAAAATGGATTCATCACAAAGGACTGATAAAAGCTTTAAAAATGGCCTTGATTTATTTACGTTTTCAAAGAAAATTTTTAAAAATTAAACTGCTCTAACTGCGCCCTTTTACTTGTACTGAAAGTAAAACTTTTTCTCCACACCATGACATCACTAAATTTAAAAAATGGACAAATATATGTAATTTTTTTTTTTTTTTTTTAAACAAAAAACAAAACAAAAGGAGGGTGACAAGATGACAAACACCATACTCTTTTAAATTAGATGAATATCTTCTTAAAGAAGAATGTTGAAGATGCATCTTTATTTCTTCAATATTTGTCTTTTTGAAAATCATTTAAAAAAAAAATAAAATTTAATGGATCATCTTAAACTGTATACTTGGTGACTACAAAAATTTGCCTTTTTTTCCAAGTCAAATTTGGATGGTTTTGAACCATTTTGCTTGGTAAAATAAAATAAAAAAAATACCATGTGTTAAATTAGTTGCATTAAGTCATTTAGTAAATTTTATCTTCTGGTTCTCACTGAAAACAAATGGTGACGCTTGCTTTTTTTTTACATACATGGAAGTAAAATGAAAGATGTATTGAATTCTAACTCCTTTTAACTTTTTTTAAATTTTTTTAAAATAAACACAGCCTTAATCTTAAAGCTGCCGGTCATGTTACTTCTATCATCCATTTCTTGATTTTTAGTATTGGTTCACACTTTACTTTTTGAAGTATCTCGTGTTTCGTAGTCAGGAAGTATTACAAATTGTACGAGTGATCCCGGCCAGGATGCATTAACAGTCATTTGCTTCCATTTATCATGGAGTCATTCAGGGATTTCTAAACCACATCAAGGCAGCATGCAGAGTTACCACAAAGCTACAAAGAGTTTTAAAGTTTTACGTCCAGACGCTGTAGCCACATAAACACTGCTGATTTAATCATCCTGTTCCGCCAAGCTTAACTTTTTTGGTATTTTTCCTGTTGTAACTTAGACAACAGTGAATCTGTGAGGGATGCGACATAAGTCACATCCTCAGCAGAAGGAAAGGGGAAAAAAATTCTTGTGCCTTTTGTTAAAAGCAGTGTTGTGAGTTTACTTGAGGCTTATAGGCCGCTTTGGGTCTCAACAATACAAGAGGTAGATTCTTCAAAGTCGCCGTTCAGTCTTTTCCTCTCGGATGTCGGTGAACAAATGACAGTGAGGATGGATGACCCTTGAGTGGCGAAACTACTGAGGTATCCGGTGGTCTTCCTCCTCCATCTGTCAATCAACAGATTATGAGAAATGGGATGAAATACTACCTGGAACTTGGCTCATAATGTTACCGTAAAAGGATATAAATCTGTCATTTAATCTTATCAAATTTAGTCAAGCCAATAGCGTACTGCACTTGTACGCTGACCCCAGTAGGCCTTAACAGATTGTATTTCTTACTTTTTTATTTAAAATAAAAATAAATAAAAAAATTCAACAGCATATGGCTTGTATATATTTGGAAGAAAACTGCTTCAAATATTTAAATTATACACAGCCCAACGTAGGTGCTACTCATTTTGAGTACTCGTGTATACATCTTGACAAGTATTATGTAATTCTAAATGTTTTATTCTTGCATATTAGCGCTTGTATGGAAAAAAAAAAACCTGAAAACGCTGTACTTTAAAGTACATTATAGATTAACTAGATGGGGACACTAGTGAGTGCAACCCTGCCTCGGTACGGATACTGTTTCAGTGGGAAACATATATTCTGACTCATTACAGCAACCTGGGTCAGATGTTCAATATCATCCCGGTCAAATTAGATGCTGCAAATTATTAGCCAATATTTGACTTCCTATCCATGTCTAACAGTAACCATGGGGCTATCTAGCACGGTCTAGTCACTATAAGCAATCAAAGTTTGGGAAACATCGATTATGACCTCCAAGGTCAAATTAGATGGTATATTTTGAAAGTCAATGTATGATTTCCTTTTCATGTCTAATGGTAACTATGGGTATATCTGGCACTTGTTACCCAGTAATTTTACCTACTGCTGTATGTGAAGCACAACTTTTACATTTGCTGCAAAGAAATTGCACAAACATGATGAAAGAAAACAAGATTTTTTTTTTTTTTTCCTAAACCTGCTTATTCCAGTTGAGGGTCACAGGGAAGCTGAAGCCTATCCCAGCGGTCAGTGGGCGAGAGGCGGGGTACACCCTGGACAGGCTGCCGGTCTATCACAGGGCCGCCGCATATAGACAGACGAACACACGCTCACGCACACCTCTGGGTCAATTTAGAGTCGCCAATTCACCTAACATGCATGTCTTTGGAAGTGGGAGGAAGCCGGAGCACCCGGAGGGAACCCACGCAAACACGGGGAGAACATGCAAACTCCACACAGAAAGGCCGTGCCCATTCTTCATGTAATGGAGTTGTGTCAAGAAGGGCATCTGGTGTAAAACTTGTGCCAAATCAACATCCAGATCCGCTGTGGTGACCCCAAGCAAAAAGAGAGAAGCAGAAAGATTTTTGTTTTTTGAAGTTTATTGATTCGTCGCCCTTTCTGACCCCGCCCACTGAGTGGTATATCCTAGCAACAAGGATGTCGCTGTTCTTCTTATGGGTCGATATCTGGCTTTCTGCCATATTCAAAAATAGTCCAAACCCTCTGCTATTGTAGTAAGGTTTGCTATTATTTTAAACCATTTTATTTAGACGAACCCCACCAAAAATTTTGTCTTTTGGCATTTCAAATGGGCCGAGTCGCTGAAGTCTGAGGTCCTGTTTGGACGGCAGACAAAGCGAAAAGACAGCTGAGCTCCAGGGCCCTGAAGAAGATTACCAAAAGACGGCAACGCCGAACAAGGTCAGGTCTGGGAGCATGCGTTGCATCCACCACACTTCGGAACCGCCTTGGGTACTGGATAGCAACCATCCATGCAGATAACCGGCCCATCCCCACCTCTCGAATTTGAAATGCCTATAATCACAAACAAAAATGTGGTTAGATCGCACAGTTTGTTACAATAACTATAGTGTACATTCAAACAGGAGTAATTATAAATGCTGAAGTCACTAATATTTGTAAAAACATGTCACCTACTGCTAATTTCATCAAGGATGAGATACAAATACTTGTCAATTTGTCAAACCTGTTATCCTTTTTAAGACAAATGTTTCAGTCTATGAATGCTCAATAAATTCAGAGGAAGCTACAAATATCAGGAGCTCGTGTGACAATCGCGTTGTGCAAGAGCAGTGAGATTTCACTCCTAAATGATATAATTTAGAGAACATCTTAAATGGAATTCTTTGGAGTTTGAAAGTGAGATTATTAGCACGGGGCCGTGTGATCTTTTAGGGGGTTTGATGTCAGCCAAAGATGTTACAGGTGAGCTGTGAAGAAGCTTTAGGAGAGGATCAGGTGAAGCTACGTGAGATCAGACCTGCATTATACGACGGGAAGGTTAATTAGAGGTACGGCGAAGACCTCCAGGTGACGCTCACCTGGTCGGAAATGGCAAGACCACCATCGACGAAGTGAAGACTTGATACTTGGCAGTCTGTCCCGAGGCTGCTGAGCACATCTGGTAAATGTTGTTACAAGGAACCTGTTAAATCCATTTTCAACACGGAATATCTTAAATTACAGGAGGGGTGAGAGTCTGAGAGTGATAACCCGTGAGAAAACTTCCACCAGTGCTCACAGACACATCGGCAGGTTTACAGGGTGAGAGATTGACTACCAGGTGTAAATTAGAAGCAGGGAGGGAGTGTTGTAATGCAATACTCATGTCACAAGACATGAGGATAGTGTGGGCATGGTCCTTTTTTGGTGAAGGCACTTTAAAAACAAAAAAAAAAAAAAAAAATTTTTTTTTTTTTTGGTGAATGGAAAAAAGTTTGGCTATAAATGTCTGGTCACGCTAACGTGTTTAACAGCAGAATTTAAATGTAATTTGCTGTGAACTAGTTTTTTGCTAATCTTTGAATCAAGTTAAACTTTGACATACAAATTTGCTTTAATGTTGTCTGGATACCCGCCAACCTTTTGAGACGATGGAAGGAAACTGTTTATCAATTGGCGATGGCTATCATATTACCTAGCAGTGTCATGTAACGCAACTTTGTGTGCCATATAGTTCAAAGTTTGGAGTATCTTTTAAATTTGGGATATTTTGAAATTTGGTGTACTCAGGCATTCGTTTCCCCATTGGTATGGATGAGCAATATTTTCCATCAAACTGAGCCCAAAACAGGTTAAGAACTCTAACGCAGCTCAGCGTTCCACAACGCGGTGCCAGCGGAGGCGGGCGTTAGCCAACGCGCCTTTTGCCAATGTGGCAACATGCGGGAGAGGGGGTCGACACACCACTGTCCAGCCAGCGTGGACGATCGCACCAGTAACTTAGAGAAAGTTCAACTCCACTATGACCAAGTTCCCTACACTAGCCTAAAGGTCTCCAATGTAGCCAGAGGTATGTGGGCAAATGCCGAGAAATATTAAATGTTGAAAACTTTTGGACGCAGTCGACGTGCATCAGCGTAGACCGGCGGAGGCCAGTGGACACTGACGTTTGCAAGTACGTTTGTCTACGTTGGCCCAAACCTCTAGGTGAGATTGCGCCTTTAGTATTTACACGCAAAAGTGGAAATCCCCACAAAAGCAAATTTTACACATTACCCTATGCAAGTCTTGTGACCAATTTATCAATTGGTTATGTAAATCATGGAGTGTTACCATTTAAAATAAACTCCATTTCATACCCTGAGTTAAAATTGTGTATATGGTCTATTTTTTTTAGAAAGATTTACTACTTTTGTTTGTTCGTTATTTTAATTTTTACAGCAAAATTGTGCTATATTTTGATAGAAAACTCCGTTCTGCACATTCATATAGAATGTTCTTATGCATGTCCATAATTTTCTATATTCTCTTGCATAAAGTGCTAATACCCCAAACTTGGAATACACTGGCACACTGAAATATTCTCTTGCTTGAGTAATCCATGAATGATATTTTGCGTCATGTTCAAATTTGTCAACCAAATATATATATATATATTTTTTTTTTGGGCAGCCATATTCAAAAGCTGGGGACGGGTCATTGGTCCGAAAGTTAGGGTTAGTTACTTTTAAGGGACCCACCCTAATAGGCAAAAAATACTCCTAATTTGACCCAAATTGTTACTCAATTCAATAGATTTTTGGCCTTCGGAATATTGACTAGTCACCGACGTTAACCTTTGAACACGTTAACATATGTTCTCACAAACAAGCTTCAAAGCAGCTAAATGCTAACTAGCCAACAATGCTGCCAGGTGTGTTGTAATAATGTTGTAATAAGGCGTCAGTTGTCACTTTTTTGGGATTCTTCTCACCATTCAAAGAACGAACAAACTCCAGAGGCTCGTTTGTGAGAACATATTTTGCCGACGTGTTCAATGGTTAACATCAGGCTGCATTTCGTGGTTTCGCGAAATAATTTTGACCTTAAATATTTGTGAATAATGCCACACTGACGACACATTAAACTGGCGTAGCAGCCGCATCACCTTGCTAATCCCCAGTGTTACTGCCCACTGAGACTGAAACGCAAGAACGCGCCACTCGGCAGCCGAACCAGATTATGCCATTTTTCTGTCCACTGGAATAAATCTGAAGATGCGATTTCGCCATGCGTGCGGGGAAACCCGGCGAGCTTACATTCAGTTGAATTTTCGTCCTTGGGGACATGCTTTGCAGGAGAAATCACAGAGCCTGACAGGAGGCCGCTCTTAAGGGGGCCCTTTTGGTATTTAAAGAATGAAGTGATGACAGTGAAACACAGCTTTACAAAAAAAAAGTGTAGCAGCCCTGAACCTGTCAACCCCACTGCTAGTCCCCATAGAAAGAAAAGTCTTGACCTACAGGTTTTAGAAAGCCCAAAGATCATTATGATATACTTATACCCTGGTGAGGTTGCACACAATTATTGTGCTGCTTTCAGTCTGAAGTTACCTTATTTTCACTATGAACAGTTGCATTCAATAAGTACAAATGTATAGGCTTATATTATTGAAATGGTCAACCAGTTCAATAATGTATTTATTTTTTTTTTTAAGTGCAATTCATGTAACTGTTGGGAAGTGCCTCCTTTTTTACAATTTATTGGCTGCTTTTCTGCAACTATTTTATCCTCTTGCACTTGCTCATTATTCAAAGTATTGGGTGAGATGCTTTAAAAATAAGCTTTGGTATGAACAACATTTTTTGCATACTGTATTTTGCACGTTAAAAACTCAAAACAATGCAGTGACCTTTTGAAAATATTGTACTAGTTACTGTGGCTATGATGCAGCAGTGAGAAATCCAACAAGGGGCTCTCTGAGCGCAACACCCACAACTTGTGTTTGACCAGTCATGCAAATTCTTTTTGAGTCACTGATGACTACTGGAACCTTTTAACCGATTTTTCTCAAACTTGAATCACTTTGTCCTTTGCTGACCGCAAACATTCCACCAAGTTTGGTCCAAATCAGATCAAAAATCTTTGAGTTAGTTTATTCAAACACAGATGTCTTTGAAATACATTTCTTTGAGTAGTAGTACTTTAGGCCTTGTCTTGGTCTAGTCTTGTCCATGAATATGGTAGTATTGTGCAGAATCAGTG
>OMMV01059755.1:7470-20548 GCA_900302635.1 Chatrabus melanurus
CCTGTACACTGGAACGTTAAAGTGCAGTCTCAGACACTCTCACTTTGTCATATATTGTAGCTTCAATCTTCAGTATTGATATTTACCTTTTTTTTTTTTTTTTTTTTTTTTTTTTTTTTTTTTTTTTCTTTTTTTCTTTACCATGGTGTTTTTGGTTTGTTTGTTGTTTTTACTTTAGCCGTCTGTCACAACACATCAGAATTAAAAGGAAACAGTGAACAGACTCTCACAGTGCCGTCAGCTTTAAATGCATCCAAATACCGGTCACAGTGTTAAAATGTATCTGGGTCTGCAGCCGATTCTCCGTCCTGTAAAGAACTCCCTTTATGGGCTGGTGGTGGGGTTGGCACTCCAGTCCACTCAAGAACATTGGGACAGCTGGAAACTGAAGTCTCATGTGTTTGGAGGTTGGTGACTGATTGGTGCTGAGGCATCGTCCACTGCACAGCCGCACCCAGGTCCTGACCTGAGGAGGTTCATGTGGGTTTGTGGAATTTCCTGTGTCTTAGAAAGAGCAATCATCTTCCACAGTTGTCGAGGAAGCTTGGAAAGCTACACATAGCAATGTCAATGGTTCCTCAGGTCCGCAGGCCTTGAAGTGGCCAGACCTCGAGACTTTTGGACTGGTTGCTGCAGTGGCCAGTGTTCCAAAGGAGTGACAGCTTCTTTAGTGGATCAGCTCCTTCTGATGGTGTCACACATAATCCCTGTCACAGTATGAGGCTCAGACTTTGTGTTGTCTGTTGTCTCTGTGTACTAGTGTGGTCGGCGACATCTTGGTGACAGAAGCATTCTATACACGCCTCCACTCCATGAATGTCCAGAAGTGTTTCTGAGGAAGACCCTAAAAGCAGCCAAGGATTCCACTGGAGTCATCAGTGTTCACAGGAAGAGGGGTTTCAAGAGGGCACTCTAAATATCATCCAGAGAAGTTGTAGTGCACGGCATTGTAGAGGTATTTCTTAGAGGAACCTGTGAGCAGATGACACATTATCATGGTCTAGTGACCTTCAGTCTGCTTACAGAGGAAACGAAGCATTATATTCCTCCAAATCTACACCTTGTCCCACTGCAGTGATGGTAGCTGATGGCATGATCCTATCAGGCGATTCTGCTGTACTTTGAGCAGTTTTATAAGCTTGATTCTCTTGACAAGATTTTGGACATTGGACAGTGCCAGGGTTAGATTAGATTTCCTTTATTTGTCATTTTTATGTGCAGCATAAAAACGAAATAACATTTCACATACCCCAGACAAAATAAAACATTTAGTGCAACATATAAGTCATAAACATTAATAAACAGAATAAATATGGGCCATGAGCCAATATGGATCTTAAAACATAATTAAAAGGCAGTGCAGAAGGAAATACCGTCAAAATAAAACTGTCATCAAAGCAAAATCACATTCTGAACTAAAAGCCACTGTTCACATGTTCTGGTTTAGCAGTCTGAGTGCTGTGGGGAAGAAGCTATTCGACAGTTTTGTGGTCCTGGAGCAAATACTCCTATACCTTCTCCCTGACTGCAGGAGAGAGAACCGGCTGTGAGAAGGATGGGAAGGGTCGCTTATGATGCTGTGTCCTCTACTGATGCATCGCTGGTTGTAAATGTCAGACAGAGATGGAAGTGAAGCAAAGCTCCTCATAAGGTGAGGAGGTTCTTTTGTTTGTTCCTGCAGTCAGCTTCGAGCCGCTGAATCTCAGAGTGGTGAAGCAGCTGAATGCAGAAAGAACTGCAGGGATGTGGGTTGAACGTCTTCAGACAGTAGATGCAGTGCCAGCTGCTTGCTGCTCAGACACCAGAGCAGTCTGCCATCATGGACAAGACGTCAACTGACATCTCAGCTCTGCTCACTGAATGCAAGCATGTATATCAAGACAATGGTGGGAGAAGAACAGTAAAATGAAAGTGGATGAAGAAGTGTTGGGTAGGAGGACAGGAAGGAGGCGGCCTGAGGAGAATGAAACGTGACGGTGGAAGAGTGAGGTCAGGATGAAATAAAGGCCAAGAAAGAAGAAATGAGATCCCTGAGGGACAGGAAGGCAGAGAAATGTGTGGACAGGCAAGTAAGGATGTCAAGAAGTCAGTGGAAGGAGGTTTGGGAGAGGTGTATGAAGAACTTGAAACACAAGAGGCAGAGAGAAATATTTTTAGAATATCAAAGACTAGAGACAAGAAGATGAACAAGCTATGATTCTGAGTGAAGACAATAGAACCAAAGAAAGACTTGACAACTTGAATTAAGAAGGAAATAAAAGAGGCATTGAAGGGGACGGATATTAGAAACACATCTGGATCAGATGAAATCCCAGTGGAAGAATGGAAGAATTCAGGAGAAGATGGAATAGATATGGTGTAGGATCTGATGCAGAGGATGTCCAATCTGGAGAAAATGCCAGAAGAATGGAGGAATAATGTGACTGTGACCATCTATAAGGAGAAAGGAGATGTTCAAGACTGTGGAAACTATAGAAGGATGAAACCGAGGTCACATCCTGATTGTAGAGAGAAGGCCAAAGGAGGAGACCACCATAGGTGAGGAGGTAAGGGAGGAGACCACCGTATGTGAGGAGGCCAAAGGAGGAGACCACCATAGGTGAGAAGGCCAAAGGAGGAGACCACCATAGGTGAGGAGGTAAGGGAGGAGACCACCGTAGGTGAGAAGGCCAAAGGAGGAGACCACCATAGGTGAGAAGGCCAAAGGAGGAGACCACCATAGGTGAGGAGGTAAGGGAGGAGACCACCGTAGGTGAGGAGGTAAGGGAGGAGACCACCATAGGTGAGAAGGCCAAAGGAGGAGACCACCATAGGTGAGGAGGTAAGGGAGGAGACCACCGTAGGTGAGAAGGCCAAAGGAGGAGACCACCATAGGTGAGGAGGTAAGGGAGGAGACCACCGTAGGTGAGAAGGCCAAAGGAGGAGACCACCATAGGTGAGAAGGCCAAAGGAGGAGACCACCATAGGTGAGGAGGCAAGGGAGGAGACCACCGTAGGTGAGAAGGCCAAAGGAGGAGACCACCGTAGGTGAGAAGGCCAAAGGAGGAGACCACCGTAGGTGAGGAGGTAAGGGAGGAGACCACCGTAGGTGAGGAGGTAAGGGAGGAGACCACCACAGGTGAGACGTTACAATAGGAGACTGTCACAAGTGAGGAGCAGTTTGGTTTGATGTCATTTAGAGGAACACCTGATGGCACTTTCACTTTGACAAAGCTCATGGAAAAGTTTAAAGGTCAGGTTTATAATACAGTGGCAATACCAGTAATGATGTATGGAGCTGAGACGTGGGCAGTGAAGGGAGTGCAGGGGAAAATGATAGCACTGAGATGGATATGTGCAGTTACAAAGCTGGACAAAATAAGAAATCAGAGAATCAGAGGAACAACAAAAGTCAAAGAAAAATCAAAGAAAGTCCAGGAAAGCAGGTCGAGGTGGTTTGGACGTGATGAGAAGAGACAAATACGTCACTGAGTGAGAGGAGAGAATGGAAGTACAGGGGAAGAGAAAGGGGGAAGGATGCAGTGGAGGAGTGGAAGGAAAAGGTTTGGCGCTGAACTGTGTGGAGAAAGTCCATCAGAACCATTGACCTCCACAGACGTGAGAAAAGACGAAGGAACGATGAAGCATTGTTGACATTTTGAACATTTACTCATGAACTAAAATATCTCTTATGACAGAGAGTCGAGCATTGGTCCTGATCTGGATCCGGATGTGGAGCTGTATGACGTTGCAATGTTTTAATCCCAATACAAATTTCAGGACTGTGTGTGGATCCAGGTCTCCACTCTGCCAGTCCTTTTCTAGTTTTGAAACAGAGACGATATTATTTGTCTCGTGGTTTTTTGGTTCCTCTGGCTGGTTTTGGTTCCATGTTGTCCTTGTCAGCTGATTGGTCTGAACTGGAACCATTCCCTCTTTCTGTTTGTAATCACTCTTCCTCTGAGGCTCAGACTCTAAATTGATCGACCTCCTGCTGATCCCTGAGACTGTTTGGGGTCAAACTTCAGCTCGGGCTGATCTATCAGCTGCAGAACCCCGATCAGTCAGCACCTGCGATAGATCGCACACCGGGGACACATTGTTTGACCGTGTTCCTCGTCTCTGTCAGCAGCCAATCGCTCGACTCATTAGAGGATCAGCGCCGCTATGACCTCTGACCTCTCAGTGTTTCCCTGTAGTCTGAGACATCTCTGCGTATCACCTCAGTCTGCCGGGTTCATTTCAGAACTATTCCAGTACTGGTGCTAATTCCCAGATAAGAATATCATCTGTAGCCTAATCTGAGGCCACGCCCACATGCGTGATGTATATCGACACAGAGCTGATCTCTGAGCAGTGTGAACACAACAAACCAGATCTGAACCACTCCAGCACCCGGCCCAGAACCTGATACAGTACCAGAAGTGTTTCTGTGTCAGTACGAAGGGAGCAGCAAACGTTATCCGCGTTTGAGACAGAAACCTCACAGCTGCTGATTAAAACGGGACTGAAGTTCCCACAGCCGTCGTACATCATTTTCTTTGTCCAAACAAATGTTCCCGCCACATTTGGATCATCTGAACAGGCAGCCTGATGAAGGCTGAAGGCGCCTTAAGAGCAGCTGGTTCCTGCAGCACCGCCTGAAGTCACTCCTTTGTCATGAAACAGCACGTGAACCATGAACCTCGCACACTGTCGGACAGTTTCAAGGCCGCCTGAACAGGGAGCAGACTACCATAGGTGGTACTCTTCAAGCTGGAGACGGAAGACTGAAGCATGAAGCTTGGATTATGAAGCTTGGATTATGAAGCATGAAGAATAAAGCCTGAAGCTCAACACAGCTTCATGGGATTCACAACAGACACACATATAACTACAAACATGGACGTGTGTGTGTGTGTGTGTGTGTGTGTGTGTGTGTGTGTGTGTGTGTGTGTGTGATGCAGCCTTTTCCCGTGTTTATTTATATCATGTTCACAGATGTTGAAGTTGCGGTAAATGGCTATCATTTTATGTTTATGTTGTTTTTATGTTGAGTGGAAACGTGCCAAGGGGCTGAAACAGACAATTTATGGTTTTTACGTTATTAAACTGAAAAAATAAAACATAGTTTTGTGCCGTAACGTGTAATGGAATTTTCTTTTTGCTAAAATGGATTTTAAAACATACCGGTATTGAAGTCGACGTATTGCAGCTGGTACTGGTATTGAAAATTTTTGAGTGCTAACCCAGCCTTGTGTGCATTTTATTGACGAGCAGAAACTTTTTTTGTGTTTGCCCGGCCACCCACCGCCGAGTGCAGTAACCAGACACTAAACACATTTGTGTGGATTGGTCAAGCTTTAATTGGATTGGCCTTTGCTCTTAAAAAGGACAGCTAATTTTACCCCAAGTCCTTTCCCACTTTACGCCACCTCCTCCGCCTTGTTTCCCATGTTTCTGCTCTCCGCCTGCCGCTTTTCCCCTCTCTCTCTCTCTCTCTCTCGCTCGGCTTAAGTGGGAATCTGGTGTGTCTCGCCCGCTGGTTCTCAGCTCAGCCCGGTGTAGTTTTCAGCGTGTCTAACGTGTGACATACCAATAAAGAAAGAATGAGAGAGAACAGGAGAGGAGGAGGAGGGGCAAGAGGGTAACGCCGTGGAAGAGGAGATTTACAGTGGGATCAAGTTCACACGCTTTCCACTAGGGCAATCTTTTTTTTTTTTTTCTTTTTCTTCCTCTTCTTATTTTTGTCTATTAAAGAACACATGGTGCAAATTAGCTTTCATCAGCGGAGACGGCAAAGAGAAGGAAGGACCGGGATGAAGGGTGAGGGCACCGGTCAGAAAGAGGGACAGATTTGAGAAGAGGAAATTTCAGGGATTGCTGTGAGGTCTTTGGAATGCTGACACTTTGGACCTTGAAACCCACTGCCACACAGAGCCTTAAAACAACAGCAACATCCCCATGAGCTGCCAGCTCCCATGTCCCCCCCCCTACAGCTGCAGTGCAATTTCGTACGGACCCTTTGACATTCTGTGCATGTGCTACAGCTTGACTCGCTGCTGGCTTTATCTTTTCTCCATCTCTGATCTTTCTTTTTCTTTTTTTTTCTTTTTTTTGATCTCATGCAATGCAACTGGCTCGCATATGTTTGCGCTTTGATCATGAATGGGGAAGAGCACTCTGTTTAAGAACTTGCACATGCTATTTCTATAGCCTGGCGCTGTCCAATCACCATTTATTTAAAAAAATAAAAAAAAAAATAAAAAAAACTTTTCTTAACCCATGAACCGACACTCTTTCAGTCATATCAAAATTCAGCTTTCAACATCTCAGTTGTTTACACTCAAATAAGAGTTGATTTTATATTAGTCAGGTCCATAAGTATTTGGACAGTGACAATTTGTGATCTTTTGGACACCACTGCAGTGGAGATGGAATGAAACGATCAAGATGTGCTTGTAGGAGGGGTGTGCATCTCTCCCTTATAAAACAATCTCGTACATATCTAGATACACAGAGTACGATATGATTCAGGGACGATATTTTTTAAAATTATTATTATTATTATGGAACGATTCGATTCAGTTTGGTGCAATAGAGGAGGCAGAGACCAAAGCAGTGGGAGCATCACCAGATGGCCGCTTTCTGAAGTTTGATCTTGAAATTGGACGTGGTTTCCTTCAAGACCGTTTACAAGGATTTGGAGACGGAGACCACAGCGGAGGTGGAGCGGTGTGAGCTTCAGGATATCGTATGTTTTCAAAGGTGGAACGGCAGCGCTTTAAGGAGGAAGCTGGAACGTTAAACGGGCTACAGCATCCTAACATTGTGCAACACAATCCGACACAATTCTTTGTTTAATGTCGACATTCATTCACTTTGACTTTAAAATCGATTTCTGACACGTATTGTTGAATTGCTACATTGTCATGTAGACTTTCAGCTTTAATTCAAGGGCTTTAACAAAAAAATATCACGTTAACCTTTCAGGAGTTACAGCCATTTTAAAACGCAGTCCCTCCGTTTTAATTTCAACTCCATTGTGGTGGTGCACAGAGGCAAAATGACAAAATTGTCACTGTTCCAACTGTCCAACCACGGAATGTGCTGTTATCATAACATTAAAAGATAATTTAGTGTGTCCACAGTTTTGCTTTGAAATCGAACCAGATAAAAAGATCACATGGCGCTCAGTCACTTCTGGGTTGTCGACGTATTAGTTTACAACAAGTTAAGATGGCTTTCCTTGGATACAGCTGAAGGATTTGTGTGTTCGCTGTTCACTGCGTCACATCTTTATGACTGGCTTTGTGTGTGTGTGTGTTTTGATGACTGAGCCTCTATTGTGTTTGCCTTCTGTTGCCACCGATGCATCACACGGACCGAAGCATCCACGGCGGCGGGGCGCTTTGAGAGACGCGTCACCATTCAAGCATTAGCTCTGAAAACCACTCCGCTTGTAGGTGGTTGTAAATCCACACACTTCACGATTCCCGGGTTCTGTTGCCCTCAGCCTGCTGTTGTGGTTATCAAAAAAAACCAAAAACAAAACAGATGGTCTCGACCTCTGAATTCCTGAAACTCTACACCTGCGCTATTCTGCGGGAATATGCATCAGCTCCCATCGCGCTCCTTCTGAGCAAAAAAATTCTCTCAACATCATCTCCGCCGAGATTTCACGCTCCGACCAGTTGATATTATTGTTGTCTCTATCTTAAACAGTGCGCTGTGAAGCGGCATAAAGACTTTCCACAATGGTAAAGACATTTCCTGGCATCAAAGGGCTGAGCTGTGCTATCCCCTCAGTAGCTGTATTCATTTCTGCTCCCGCCACGCTCAAACGCTCTTTGTTCTTCTCTTTATAGGAATGTACTTAACAGTTTGGCAGTGTTGTGTTTGTGAACAGAGCTGCCTTTGTTCCAGCAGGCAGTTAATACTTGTGCACAGAGCAGAGGGAGGAAAGTCTGTGTTATTAAGCCTACTGTTAAATTAGACTAAGCACTGTCCTAATGAAATGATTAATAAAATTCAGACATCCCTAAAGTCCTTTTTTAACAGTCGTCAAACCCGTGTGTTAGGGGTGGGGGGGGCGGTACACCGGTGTCATAGTCATCACCTGTGTGCGCAACGATACCGTCAACACTATGAGAAATCAACAGCCTAGTTACGGTCGCGATGTCACCGGCTAGGCGGGGCCAAAATGGATGAGAAGTCAATTTTATGCAAATGCCGAACGCAGCGACACAGCGCCTGCCGGTCCAATTGAAGGCAACATGATGGCAGCTTGACATTCATTGGTGGGTTGCTGGAACAAAATAAGCCAAGATGGCGGAATACGATCCCAGGCAGCTGTATTTCTGTATAAATCTAATCTTGTTTGGCATTTTATTCTTTTATATTTTGTAAAAGTTAGTGAGAAATAAACACTTTTATATGTCGGCCGATATATCGGTATCGTAATTTTTTTACTCCCCAATATCTGTATGGCCCCCCCCCAAAAAAATCCATATCGGCCGGGCTCTATTAAAGGGGTCATATAGTCCAAAACCAGTTTTTATCTACCTCATCTACATCTCAAGTCCCACAATCCTATGCGTGTTTTCACAGACATTATCCCGGCATAAACATCATTTAGGCCTGGCAGCTTGTTTGAGACCTCTGTGACATATAAAACAGAAATACCCTCAAATGCTTGTATGTATATATAATTTACAGGACATGCTACCCTAACCCAAAACTGGAGGGGGGGAAGTAATACTGTGATATAATGTTCTCACCGTCCAAAAAGTGAAAAATACCGTGATATTAATTTTAGTTCATAGCACCTACCCCCAGCCTGCGTCTTCTATTGGGTTGTTGATATGCGCCTTAGCTTTCTACCACTGTTGCTAATGGAACTCATCAGAGCATTTTAAATGGATCTTTACCCAGCTGGGATTGGCTGTGTATTTATGTCTGATACAGTCTGCTGTATAGACTTTCAGTGCGGCGTCACGACGAGCTAACCGTGGGCTGTTGAGCTTAACAGCCCATTTATAGATCGCCATAATGCCCTCCCCATTTGAGGGTGAATAACTCTTTATAGGCTGCCATCATTTGCACTTTTCATATCTTAGAGCGTTCCTCGCCTTATTCCACATTATTTTCTTTCACTCCTCCGTTCCTCCTCTCCTGTACTGTCTGGTACTGCTGATGAATCTGTGCCTCAAGGCATTGTGGGAAAAGCGGTGATTTTTATTTATTTTTTGGTCCATTATTGATGGGAGCCCGGCACACGTGCACGTGCGAATCGGTTCGCACGCCAGCAAGAGAGGTCGGAGATGACGACAACAACAAAGAAAAATCTGTCCTACTCCTCCCACCGCCCCTTCCCCTACCTTCGCCCTTCTCTCCAGGTGAAGTGGTATAATTTAATGCGAGGCCACGTCGGAGTTGGTAATGCAGTCGGCAGATGAGTCTCCATCACCAGGTGGAGGGATGGTGTTGGGAGATGATTGAGACCCTTGCCTTTCCTTCTATAAATGGTGACCTCTCGCCCTCCGCTCCCCACAGAGCCACGATACACACACACACACACTCACCTCATTTCTTGCATTGCAGCTCAACTTGTGCTTACATACTTCTCGCTGTAGACCCGTGACAGGACCTGTAGGGGACTGAGGGAGCTTGCTGTTAACAGATGGCTGACTTGTCTCTTGGCCCAAACCTTCATCTTGAAAGATGCTTCACTGGATCACTAGGCGTTTTTCAGATAGGGTTGCTTAATATGACACAATGAGGTGGATTATTTGTTTGTAAATGCAGTGATTTAGCTTCGTTGTTAAAAAGTTGCCAACAATTGAGTGGCTTGTAGATTAGCTTATCAGCTCACAAAATTGAAGTAAAGTCACAAGGATTGATATTGTGGTACAATGTGCCAATTCAAGCAGCGAAAGTTCAGAGGGAGAATATTGAATGCTGCTATTGAGTAAACGCACACCATCCGTGCTCTCCCCCTTGTTTTTGTTGTTGTTTGACCTGCCTTTACCGGGTTACATTTTACATACTATAGAGCGCTCCGTCTTTCACTGTTGAACACACTCCAGATAGTGGCATCTATAAGAATCTAGCCGTTTGCTCATATGAAGTCCAGACAAGCAGGTCTGTCCATTGTCCAAGGTTGCCTTTTCACACATGACGCACACAACAGGAGATTGTGCATGTCAGGCGCGTTGTCACCCGCTGGTTTCGGCGAGGAGTGGCAGCTGGGTAGAGCGTGCAGGGGGCAGGACATTGATGCAAAAAGTACACTGTGGAAATTCCTCTTCCCGTTCCTTTTATTTGTCTGACGATTTCGGTTTCAGTCCTTAAGGCGCAATCTCACCTTGACCTTTGGGCCAACGTAGACGAACATATTTGCAAACGTCAGTGCCCGTTGGCCTCCGCCGGTCTACGCTGATGAACGTCGGCCGCGTCCAAAAATTTTCAACATGTTTAAAACGTCTCGCCATTTGTCGACGTACCTCTGGCTACGTTGGAGACCTTTAGAGAAAGATGATCTCCACTACGACCACGTTCCCTACGCTAGCCTCCGCTAGCTTCCGCTATCCTACGTTACTGGTGCGATTGTCTACGCTGGCTAACATTTAGGTGCTGCTTCGCCCTGCCTGCTCAGCATCACTGGAGAGTGGTGTGTCGACTCCCCCCCTCTCCCGCACGTTGCCACGTTGGCAAAAGTCCCGCTTGTTCTAATGGTGCGCTGGCTAACGGCCGCCTCCGCTAGCACCATGTTGTAGAACACCGAGCTGCGTTTGAGATTCGCTACCAAACTCCGGTAATGTGATTTTTGCTAACGTTTGGCCAATTCTCTCGACTTTGCCCTGCGTTCACCAAACGCTGGGGTAAATGTTATAGTGAGATTGCACCTTTACCGACAGAAGTTCTTGAATCTCGTTTCTCCAGTTACCAGGTGTGTAACGGTTCATCGATTATGAATCGGAAGTCGGTTTTAAAATAAACGATACGACTGAGTTAATATGCGGACCCCTGGATCATTCTGAATGCACTATGAACCGGTTGAGGGTCTGATTTTAACGTTATGAATCGGTTGATTGAAGCTGTTATGCTGCTACTTCCGCATCTTCTAACTTTTGTAAACGTTCAAATGTCGGTGCGAGGCTCTCGCGTGTTCAGAAGGGCAAAGTCCGTTTAAGCTCTTGTTAAATGCCTGTTTTTTTACTCCCACGCTGTTTACGCACGACTGCCTCATCACTGCTGCACAGCAAGTTTGAATTGTAACAAAATAAAGAAGTTCAAACATCAGGAAACGCAGCTGAATTTCAGCACACGGAAATTTCTGCTATGCCAACGGGCTAAAAACAGCTGGCTTCTTCTTCTGGCTTTCTTTTACAATGCGCTTTCTGCTACTGTATGCGTTGCTTCCCCCAGTGCGTTGCTGCCAACGTGCTGAAGCACAGTAATAAACCCCAGAAGAATATCCATTGTCTTTTAGGAAATATGTATTTGAAGGTAAGCAGTGCCACTTTTGGCTTATTCTAATTTATCATGAAAACAAATGTCCACTTGAAACAAAGAATTGTATGGAATTGCATCGTATCGCACCGAAAAAGCATCATCGCTGAATATGTATCTGGACACATATCGGATATTTTTATTAGGGAGATATGCACACCCCAAGCTGTGACACTTTTTTTTTTCTTCTTTTTTTTTTGGCGTCTTCATGCAAGTGGCCCTTCTCATTCACCCTCGGACGTTTGTGTGCTTCCGGTTTTTTTTGTGCCAGTCACATGATAGAAACATCATTAACACTCCCACTCTCTTGAATCCCGTCCACTGAATCCTCTGGACCTGCACTATTCGCACCTGGGGGCTCATCACACAACACTTACAGGATCAAATCCATTTAATGTCCAGTCCAGCTGATTCAGACTTTTACGTTCTCTGCTAGCGCTCCTACTGGGAACGTCTCGACAAGTTCAGGATTGCAAGCGCGTCTGCGAGCGAGGCATATGAGTAACCGCTTCGTTGGCGTTGTGGATGGCTGCTTTAGACTCGGGCTGCAATGACAACTCATCGTAACGAAGTGCAAACTGTTTGTCGCGGTGATAAAATGCCATTTTAAGGCCAAATGCCAGTAATATGTGGGTTCTCTGGCCTGTTGGTTTAGATTGCTGGATGGGAACGGTTATACAGAGACGAGCGGTTGTTTTTGCAGCGTCAGCCTTCGCTGCCCTTCCAAAACCATCCAGAACCTGTAGCCATATGTCAGCTGTTTCGGTCAGAGATGATGTCTGTTAAATGGCAGTGGGTCTGCATTTACCGAACCGATGTGCACACATTTACATGTGAGCCAATGATCTTTGCTGTTGGCACGGTTTAGGCAGGCTGAGTTTTTGTTGCAGAAATTCAGTGGGACGTTGGAGTTTTCCACTCCTTTCCGAGAAGATTTTTTTTTAAACTTGAATCTTCTCGCCGCTCATACCACATTTTGGCTCTTTGATAAAGTCTTCTGTGCCTTTGTCTGTAAAACTCTAACACCCACTCTTTGTTTCATTTTAAGTGCTTTGACTTAACGGGCTAGTGGCAAGTCTTTCGCCGGAGAGCGCTTGCGCTTCAGGTCCGTATAAGGAGCGCATACCAGCCCTGTGTGGTTCTGCACTGAATCACAAGGTGTCTGGAGCCCACCTGTCAAGCCCAACCACAGCCATCTCGAGCGCCAGTTTGTTGACGTGCTATGCTAACATCGTATAACAGCGGTATTTATTATGGTAATATGTCACGCTAAGCTCGCAGTCGCTGCTTGCCCCCGAATGAAAAGAAGCGCTGTTTTCACGGGGCTGGCACAGCAGCCACTGAGCTCCACAGCCTTTAAAGTAAAGCAAGGCTGCACATCCCCGCATCCCTACCGAAGACTCTAATGCGTGTGTTTGTGTTTGCATCACTGTGTGTGAGCAGCGTGTGAAATCACTCCTAGCTGGCGGGCTCAGAGGGAGAGGCGCAATCAATGGAGTGTGCTATGAAGAGCGGCGAGAAAAGGAAGGGAGGGAGGAGGCTGATCGATATCATAGCAGCGGGGAGGGGTAATATCCACTTCATGCAGGGGCCGCCGCAAACGGGG
>OMMV01059759.1:0-19476 GCA_900302635.1 Chatrabus melanurus
CGTTGGATGATCTAATCTGTACTTCCAACCCAATAACCCCGCCCGCCTTCTCAGTGCCCCCACCCCACACACAGTTTTATCACTTTAAGAACGACTGCTGAGAATCGACCACGACACATCCGGACCACATGAAGTGTGACCGAGGAATCTGCACAGCAGGTCTCGGATAAGGGCGCTGACCTCCTGACGCCTCAGTGTTTGTGGCGTGTGTGAGCACGAGGACGCAGTCTGAACGCGGCAGAAGTGCGAAAACATTCGATGAATAAAATCAGTGTTGGTATTGAATGCAAAGACCGACTTCTAAACATGCTGAACTGGTGCATAACAAGCTGGAGCCTCCAGCACTTTATGACATCACTGTCTTTATGACACATAAACAAACACATAAGAAAGTCATTGAAACTGTGTATGATGACAAAGGGTGTGGCCTCTGTGTGACACACCCACCTGGTCTGTGGGACAGACAAACAGGGGGCGTGGCAAGCAGCAGTTCCTTTCCATTTAAAGCAACAGACACAGAGATGGTTGTTTGTTTTTTTTGTTTTTTAAAGGTCACATCTTTCCAGTGCCTGTGGTAGTTTTAACCGTAAACTTCATTATATATTTAGGAAACTTGATGACCTTCGATTAACTTGCTGAAAAACATGCATAATGTGACTAGTTTTTTTTATTCCTCTATTATCAACCAACATTTCTGACAGTTCTCATTTTTTTTAAATCTCAAAATCAGGGTTACTAAAAAGAAAAGAAAAAAAAAAAAAAGACCGGTGTTTATTCCATGAAGAGAAAATGAGTCTTTGTGGTCTTCATGAGATGAGTGACAGATCTTCTCATGAAACAATTTCCCACAGCAGCTCCCATCAACAGATCAGAGGATTTGAGCAAAATCCCCATTTCTTTGTTGTTGCTCTGGTATGCACCAACATCTGGATCCACACACCCTGGTGGAAAGGCGGGCTCACTTCCCAAGGGTCTTAAGACCAACAACAGGCTGCGGGCCAAGCGGCTGCAGGTGCACAGAGACCTGAAGTGGACCTCCAATAACAAATAAGCAGATACGAAGAGCCTGAAGGAAAAAGAGAGACTGGATATCACCTGCAGCCAGAGCTTCACATCCACAGCTTCTTTCAAAGTGTCCAAAGTGCAGCTAGAAGGGAAAAGGAGCAACAGTCCAAAGTATTTAGCTCAAATAACACAGTTCATGTGAAGTGCACATAGAGTAAGATTATTCTTAATAATTAACACTCCAACAATGATGCTGCAAATTCATCACACAAACCTGTTTTTTACTCTACAAACAGGACGTAACAAGTCATCATTTCGAATTGGGTCCATAACAGAGATTCTTCAGGCGGGCGGAGATCCTGCAAGCAATCGTTGCTTCCATTTTGGAGACAGGCATCATCCCAACAGACCGGAAGTGATCACCTGGATCGCAACAACTGCTACTGCTCCCTGAGCCAGGTACGGTACTCGGAGCAGTCGTTCTCAACAGGACTCAGTGCCAGCTGCTGGCTGCTCAGCAACCAGAGCAGTCTGGTTTCACAGCCAAGGAGTCAAACGTCGACCACGTCCCAGCTCTGCGAGCACTCATCGAATCAGCGCCCGACTTTCAGCAGTGCTTCTTTGCTTGATTCTGTGCTTTATTCAGTTGATCGAGCTGCTCTGGAGGACATCCTGAAATAAGCGGTTATAGCTGGAGTCACTGCTGCCAATGTGCCTGCTCAGGGGGTGGGTACGGTTAGACCTTACTCGTGTGACTCGGGGCGATTTACGTATGTCCCGATTTGGTGCTGTGTCAATAAATTGAATTAAGCTGTTGGACTTTAAAGCTGTCCGAGTGCTGTGCTGACCAGAGGACAAGTCTCTGACTTCTTTCAAGAGCATTCTGACGTTCATCAGAGATGTGTTCTGGCTCTGGGTGTGTTGGGGAAGGTCATGGAGTCCAGTGATCTGGTTTCCTTTGTCAATGAGGAAAGATTCTCCGTCTTTGACTTTGTGGATGATGCTGTGATCTTTGTGGAATCAACGGATGCCTGATAGCAGAACCTGAGAAGCTGAGTTAAGGAGTCGGAGTCTCTGGGTTTAAGATCCAGGCTTTCAATGACTTCCTGGACTCGGCCATCAGAAGTGTATGTGTAGACGTTACCTTACCTCGGCAGTGACATTCATGTCTCGAGAGAAACCTTATGGAGTCATGAGGTCGCTGTACAGAGGTGTTTGGTGATGCCGATATCTTTGCAGGACAACAAAAGTCCAAGTCTTTATGGTCCTGGTGCTTCCTGTCTTACTGAATGATTGTGAGACTTGGACTCTAACCAGTGACCTAAGGTGACGACTGGATGTCTTTGGTGCCAGGTCTCTTTGGAGGATCTTTGTGTCCCGCTGGAATGACTTTGTGCCAAACGAGCGGTTACTTAGAGAGACTAAGATGAGGAGGATCACTTGCATTATGAGGGAACGTCAGCTACGACATTTTGTCCATGCGGCGCTTTTCCCTGGACATGAACCACCACGCAGGCGAGAAGGACGAAGGACACGCCCACATTTCCCCTGGCTGCAGCAGATAGACGGCTACTTTCAGGAGGTGGGGATGGACCGGTGGTCTGCATGGGTGGTTGTCTGGTCAGGCTGCAGGGACGCGTGGCGCCGCCGCGTGCACCGAGATCCGACCTGTCCAGGAGTGTTCCAGGATCAGAAAGGTTGATGACCTGGTTCCCGTTTCATTCTGCCATGTCGAAGATTTGCTAAAGTAACATAAATGCAACTACATCAGTGATTGGTCAAACAAAGCAAGAAACGGATGCAATAAATCATCTTCTATGTTTAGATTTTTTGGATTTGAGATAAAAATTATTCTGAGAGCCACAAAGAGGAAAGACGAGCCAGTTTGATGAGTGAAGGCGTATTTTCTTCTTCTAATAAGGCAAACGGCTTTTCAAACCACAGTTCCATCACCGCCACAAATCAGCCTCAGGGTGGGACTGGGCCTTCATAAATCAACGTGATGGTTGATCAGTGAAGCTCCCGGTTCATGAACCTGGTGTCACAGCAGCAGTGCTTCACTCCAAACATTTCACCAACTGGGGGCTGTCGACACCCGCTGAGTGGTGAGGTTAATCTCACGTTCACTTTGTCTCCTGATAATTAACACTCAGTGCTTCGTGACCTTCTGACTGGGATCCATTAAGAGCTTCAATTATTCACAGTAAAGGGAGAAAATCTTCAAGGCTTTGTTCTCCTTTAACCAGTGTCTGCTCACATGAAGCACCTGCGTTTGCTCCTCAACTGAGGAGTTGCTTGTATGATTCCTGGCTCCTCCTCCTGTCTGTATGTTAAAGTGTCTTTGAGCAAGGCATTGCCCTCCAAACTGTTGTTCTCCTCGTGGAGTGCTTCGAGCTCTCTGTTATTTCTCCACGACGCCTACAAAGCGTCGCCCCCTCAGTGCCAACTGTCCGAGAAGCTTCTGGCAATTTTTTTTTTTGGTCAAAGACGCAAACGCACCGCTGACAAAGCGCTGCAGCAATGACGTCCAGGATATCAATCAGAC
Organism: Chatrabus melanurus; assembly: GCA_900302635.1. NCBI lineage: Eukaryota > Metazoa > Chordata > Actinopteri > Batrachoidiformes > Batrachoididae > Chatrabus > Chatrabus melanurus. Next base: position 3,551 of record OMMV01059759.1, read on the forward strand.
GCCAGCTGGAGCAGCACAAGACAACGTCTGTGTCGTCAAACCCATTGCGTTGTTCTTTCAGCTCTGCAGCTCGCTAAAGAGCCGAGCACCAGCACCAGCACCGCTGCTGCTCCGGTGGAAACGAAGGCATCTGATGCCCGACCGCACCACATGATGTCACCAAACCAAAGTGAAACATTCCTTAAATCTCTGAGCGGGCACTTCTGTAAAATCTGAGCTGCAGGCGCGTTACTGATCACAATGTGTTTTCAATTAAGAGCACCGGTTGGGGGGAAAAAAATGTTTCTATTCATCATGTCAGTGAGTCGTACACAGCCTCCTTTCTGCTTCAGCCCGTCGGCTCCTCCACTCGCTAAGATTTACTCCCATCAGCGCTGCTACATTCAAATGAAATCCAAATGGTTTGTTTGTGTGCAGACCCTCCCTCTGTAAATGTCAGCGAGCAAACACTGCTCTTTTCTTTCGACACTTTGTGGCCTCCATTAGCGGTGGAAGTCGATGGCTGAGAAATGAACCAGCTGTCATCCCTGATTGGTGGAACATTTCAGCGCCACCGCCGCTTTTGGAAAAGTCAAAAACACACGCGGTGCCGAGGAAATGAGATTTCAAGTAAAACCTACAAATACGCAGTCCTCTAAGGTCAAATTCCTTTTGCATTCATGGGCAATTATCAGAGTTTTTAGCAACTGTTTCGCTGCTAGTTTTGGTGTTGAGGTGCTCCAGCAGCAGGAATTTAGTTGTTTTCAGCAAACACTCTCATACTTCCAAAGAGATGGAAGAGCAGCCTGTGAACCCACTGACCTCTTTATGCCACTACATGCCAGTAGGGGGCGCAGAATGGTTGGACAGCACCTTGACCTGCCACTTTTAGCTCCAGAAATGACAGAGTTTCAGGTTGGAAAACCAACAGTCGACAAAGAGAAGAAGGAGTTTTTCCTTACCACTGCCGGCATCAGAGACTCTGCCCTCTGGTGGCCAAGTTTCACCTTGATACACAAAGTCGTTGTGAAGATATCGCCTACACATCGGACACACACACACAGATGCACACATGGAGTCACGCAGCTCAAGCTTCGGCGACGCAGGTTAAAAATTTTTTAAAAAACATGATATTTATTCAAATAATGTGATAAAATTGTAGATATTTGCAGGAGAGCGTGTTAACATTGCTCACTGATGTAATCAGCAACGTGTTGCTCCCTGAAAACCGGACGGAAAACCGTCTTTATGTTCTTAAAATTCAAATTCTTTTGACATACACCAGAATTGCTATCGTCCATATTTGTTCACAGTCATTTCTGGATGTTATAAATACAGGACGAGATGCTCCAGTTTGCAGAGGACGACATGTCCACTCACACGTCTGTCCTTCCACATCACATCAGCAGGCAGAAGTTTGTCTTTGACGCAGAGAAAAAGCATTTTTACATCATGCTGATGTGAGCTTGTGGCTCCTGAAAACAACATTTTTCGTGCACGGACTAATCCTCCGAGTCACCGGGGTCAGAATCCTACCAGGACTCATATCAGGAAGAAAAATCTGTGGCATTTCATGCTGTGTCAAGACTGAAAATGAACCGCAGCTGCATGTAAGAGGGTTACTCCTCAGTGTTTTAGAAAGTGGACTCACACAGAGCCCACGCCGAGCAGCTTCACTCAGCGAGACGCCAAATGACATTTTGGAAGTGAGTGGAAAAGACGAGGAATGTTGGAAAAGAGGGGAGCATGAAACTGGTTTCATCCGTGTTGAGACAGTGTTTAGTTTTTCTGTCAGATAAAGGACACGATGCTGCCAGTCGCCGTGGCCTCACAGCTTCATTTACACAAAGAGGCTTCTGTCAATTCAAACGCCGCCTTTATTCCATTCACCGTTTGACTGGAAAAACCTTTAAGACTTTCAAAGAATGGAGCGTGGGAGCAAAATCAGAGGCTAAAGTCCTGCTTCAGGCCTCACGCGGATGTAGCTGGTTCAAAAACTGTTTGTTGGCGTGTCTGCGCGTGTTCTTTCATGACAAAGGCACATGTAGACTCCATTTTTACACGACAACTTCTAGTGAAGCTGAAGAAGCTCTTCAGAAAATATCCCAGAAATAAAAGAAAAACCACCAATACTTTTTCATTTCCTCAACCAGTCACTCATCAAAATTCTTCATGATGTTTAATACCCCGAAAGGCCACCAGAGGGGGGTATTGTGATCATCCTGTTCGTCAGGTGAGGATACATGCCCCATGGAACCGGCCCGGGACCTGATCGGCAGAACAATGGTCCATCCATCCAAAATTCCACGTCGTCTGTGGAATTTTGGAATTCTACAGTTAGGTTTGTGTGGTTGTTTGGGACCGGCTTTGAGAAAAGTGGAACAAGGTGAGGTTAAGGACAAATCTGAGGAAAACAAAGCCCTAAGGTTCTCGACACAGAACAAAAAAGGAAATGTTGGTTTGAGTGCCCGGAACCTCGGCTACCGCCCTGCAGCATGAGTTCAAATTTATTTTCCCCCCAAATGATCAACTGCAGAACAGCCACACGTTCACCGATTAGTCATGTAATGGAGCCATCTCCATTACCCTTCAGAAATTATTTCTAAAATGTACATAATGTTTTAGAAGCCAAGGGCATCTTTTGAAATTTGCTAGTTTTGACCCAACAGTCCAAAAGCTGAAGCTATGTTGGTTAAAACTGGTTTTAAAACTGGTAAGTGACTTTAAAACCAGATCAAAGCCATTTTAAGTCATTTCACCATTGGTAGAACTGTTTAAAGCTTGAAAAAAAAGAAAAAGGTAATATCTTATGAAACCAGGCATCCTGCACTGCCTCGCTACCTCCAGATAATATTTCAACTTCACTTTGTGTCACCACGTGATGTCATTGAGGTCAGAGGTCAGATACATTTGTTAGCCGCAGAAAAAAGAAGAAAAAAAACATTTCAATATCTCACCAAGTTGCTGAGATTTGGTCATTAATGTATTTCAGATATTGACCTCTGATTTGAACTTAGAACTATGACCTTGACATGAGCCACTGAGTTTATTCACCAAATCTGACTGAAAACGCTCTTTGCGTTTTGCAGATATGGCCGCAGACAGACAGACAGACAGACAGACAGACAGACAGACAGACAGACATGGCCGCTACAGCAGCCTCTTTCTTAAACACGTTTGAAGTCCTTTAAAAGCGGATTCATGTCCATCGCACAGTGTAAACGGCTTCAAACCAGTTACTCTCAAAACAGAAAAGAAGCAAATATTCAGATTTTGAGACGTAGAAACAAATGAGAATTCTTCGACGGCTTAAATGATCACCGGGTCGATTATCTTCCTCACCAACTGTTTCCTCGTAAAGTGTCAGAATGAAATCCAACAGAGACGGTTTCTCCACAAGAAGCAATAAAACGTCAGGCAGCGGTTTGAAACTGAGAAGAGTCACGGCACAGCTGTCAAAAACCGCCTCTGGACATCGGCTCGTTTGGCACGTGGACTGGATCCCCGTTTAGCAGCTGATAAAAGCATTTCAGATGGCTGGTGCAGCGCCGCCGCCACCGCCGCCACCGCCGCATCTGGCTTCAGTCTCCGAGCACTCTCCACGGAGCACTTTGAGACCGCCGGTTGGACGGCTGCAGGGGAAAAGTGTGGGCAGACTGGGACACGTGTGATGAGCACCATCAAAGGTAACGCTGGAAAAGCCATCGCAAAGTGTCCAGAGAGAAGAAGAAAAGATGGAGCTGTGCGGCGGGAGGCCCGCATTAATGGTCCCATTTATTGGTCTGTACAGCTCAAATTAAGAGCTCCAATTTCATGACAGCACTTCAACCGTACGACTTCGGCTTATAACTCAAGCTGTGCGACTCGACCGTTTCAGTCTGCAGTGACCCAAGAAGAAGAGAGTCAACATGGCGGCTGCCTCCACGAGCGGGTCAAGGCTTCGGTTCACCACATTTTAAACTTCATTAAACCAGCTCCAAAACAGCACAAAGTACTTCCACCGTCACACAAACACATTTGTGATCCAAACTGAAAGTGTCAGAGGATTTAATTAAAAGGTTTAACATCAAAACGAATCAAATTCTAACTCAGTCATAAAGGAATCGTACAAAGCTTCTGAAGCAGGACTGCGCCTGCTCGTTTCAGAGCTATACACTGAATTCCAGCGGGTTCTGAACATTCAGACAAGTCGTGCAAACGGCCTTTTGGTCTGCTGGGAACAGAAGTCAGAGTTCTGTTACTGATCTGCAGCCCAATCTGAATCGCTTTTACAGTGAGGCACATTAAGCAGGTGCATGAATTATGGAACCAAACCCGTCCACCCAACAGTGGATCCTGAACCTGAACTTTGGCCCCGTGTGTGTGTGTGTGTGCAGAAAGACCTCTGCTGCCTGACACGAGGACAGAGGTTCAGGTTCACGCTCCCCGAGTGCCCTTCTAGTTAAATCTTTGCCTTTCTCCGCTCTTCATCCGTCACAGTTGGTGTAAGACGATCACATGTCCAGCAGCTTCCCAGTTGACTTATCAGTTCCTAAATCCTGAGCTTTACTGAGGATGTCATTTTCCTCAAAGATGGCCCGAGCAGACAGCTCGGAGCCATCGCGCTAACACTGTTAATATGTGGAATACTTGGACAGGTTACAGGATCAGGAAAGCGCAGCATCTTTGCTGTCGATGAAGCCAGTAAGTAAGTGTGCGGTGACACTGTCCAGACTCTGATGAACTGTCACACCTCGAACCCACACGCTTCCCAGTCTGCCCATGGTGCTGCTTTTCACATCAGTCTCCTCATCCTTTGGGCTCTGGACAGCAGACGGTCCCACAGTCTGATACGTACCATGAACAGCAGCAGCACACCAATCCTAGAAAGTCTCTGAACAGGATTTGATTTGTTTTTTTTAGAATGTAGATTCATAATTGAAAAACAAATTTGACAAATTTTCAGTAACATATAATCAATGTTGGACAAAAGCAAAAGAGACGACCAAGCTTAATTCTGGGTCAGCTAAATGGACCAGACCAAAGAGACACGGATGTAGAACCAACAGTTAAATCCAACATATATCAGAAGTGAGGACTGCTTGACCATCATTATCAGGACCAAAGTGTCCTTGATCAAAGTCCTCAGCCCTGCGCTGGCACCAGTGTCACTGCTCAGTGGGGACTGGAATCAATTAAATCAGTCCTATCCAGGCCCTGAGGCTCCTCAGTGCCGGTGCTTGTCCCCGGATTCCACAGTGTGAAGTGGATGAGAGTCTACGACTTGCCCTGGACGGGACGCCCTGGACGGGACGCCAGTCCATCACAGGCTAGTCCCCCAGCCAAAGTTTGTACCCATTTACGGCTGGGTGGACTGAGACAATGCAGATGAAGTGTTTTGTCCAAGGACACAGACAGGACACACCTGGACTCAAACCCTGGTTTATATATCGATAGTCCAACTCCTCTCCCACAGAGCCACCTGCTCTGCAACCATTAGGAAATTTAAAATGGTTCAGTTCTCAGGTCACAGTTTGTCATATATGTATCAAACTAATATTTACTTATCAATCCAAGTCCAGCATCAGGTCAAAGTTCCTGCTTTCAAACGTTCATCTACTGCGCTGGAAGCAAAAATTATTTGCTTGACATTTTGCACAGACGTGGACGTGGCCGCCTGGAGGCTAGAACGGGTTGGCGTGGCCAACCTGTGTGAAGCGCACAGACCAGCGGGTTTCTTACACAACGCAGACGCCGTCACAGTGACGCGCCTCGATCGATTATTGGACAAAGAAAAAAGGAAAGTTAGTGAAACGGTTTTTGACTAACCAACAACAACAAAACGAAGCACAGGTGAAAAGAAAACAGGTGAAAGGATCTCATGACTTTGGCTCTGTTGGTTATTGATAAGCGTTAAATTAATTGCCAATTCTTGTGAAGTTATGCTATAATTCCTCTGATTCCAGCTCCTCAGATGTGAAGTTTTACTGCTTCGCTCTTTTATATCATTTTAAACTGAACACATTCATATTTAAGACTTCTGAGACAAACAAGTCCTTTGAGAAGATCAGACTCAGCTGCAGAAAACTTATTTTCTGATCATTTTAAACGAAATAAAACCTGTTGAGGATCATGTTACACAAAGCTTACAACAGGAAAAAAGAGAAAGAAATCAGTATTTTTCCCACAATCATAATTCCACCACAGAATCATGAGTGGAATTCCCCTACTGCAGACCAAGTTGTAATCACTTTTCCATACCACTTGGTGGCACTGCAGCATTGTTCATTTATCAGACTGGAGAAGGGACCATCGCGCAGTAAAATGCCAAACCAAACACTGAGGTAAAGCTTTCGAAGCTACAGCTTCCAGCTGATGTGCCGAGACCGTGGACGGCCATCTGTAGGGCACATGGAGTCCCTGAACCGGTTATTTGTCCTCATGATACTCCAGGTCTCTGTGGGTAAGAGTTCTAAAAGAACAGCTGCCAGCCGACATTCAGGAATCTTCCCCAAAGACAGACACGTCTTTGTTTCCCGTGTTCTGGCTCATCACAAAAACACACCTGGAGAGTTTTATTGTTAGACCCAGAAGGAACTTATCCATCAAGGAGGAGCTAAATTTAGTTTGACAGATCGCCTCTGGACTGACCCACGACCAGAAATCACAAAAACATACATTAGAAATGCATTAATATTTAGAGGTAAACTTTTTTTTAAGTAAAATGTACATACAGTCACCTCACAATGCTTCATTCTCCATATTTTTAAAGTCCAATCAATATTAAATTTGTGCTGCAAATAAATGTTTTAATTATTGATTAAACTGTCTATCAGTATTACAACTGTTTACTTTGTAACATGACTATATGGCAAAGACGGTGCACTTGTGGCTGAGGGCTTAAGGCGCGTACCACATGCTGCAGAATGCAGTTTGCAGCATCCCCAGGTTCAAATCCCAGCCTGGGTGACCTTCGCTGCAGGTCTTTCCCCGCTTCCTGTCTGTCTTTCACTGTCTCTACGACAACGGCTGAAAAAGAAAATAGTGAAGATGCTCATAATCACTCAGAACCTGAGATCTGTGCACAAGACTTCTTTTGACCAAATATGTATCAAATCAAATTTATTTATAAAGCACTTTAGAAAACAAAGTGCTTTACAATTAAAACAGAATTAATATAAAAATTTAGAAATAGAAATCCCTGACAGAAATTTAAAAAAAATTATATTAGAATATTATTATATTTATATTATAAATATAATAAAATTATATATTTTAAGTCTCGACTTAAAAGATTCCACAGAGTTTGTCTAATATCAGCTGGTCAGCTGTTACCATGAACTTGGTGCCTTATAACCTGCTGACCGCTTCTTTACCCTGGGAACACTGAACAGGCCAGCGTCCTGTGACCACAGGACACGTGACGGCACATGAGGATCAACGGGTTCAACGAGGCGGCACATGAGGATCAACGGGTTCAACGAGGCGGCACATGAGGATCAACGGGTTCAACGAGGCGGCACATGAGGATCAACGGGTTCAACGAGGCGGCACATGAGGATCAACGGGTTCAACGAGACGGCACATGAGGATCAACGGGTTCAACGAGGCGGCACATGAGGATCAACGGGTTCAACGAGACGGCACATGAGGATCAACGGGTTCAACGAGGCGGCACATGAGGATCAACGGGTTCAACGAGGCGGCACATGAGGATCAACGGGTTCAACAAGATAATGAGGGACACATCCGTTCAGTATCTTATACGTTAACAGCAGAACCTGGAAATCTGCCCCCGCATGGACAGCCGGTGCAGTGAAGCTAGCACTGAGGTTATATGATCAAATCTCCTTGTCCCAGTCAAAATTCTAGCAGCCGTGTTCTGGATCGCCTGAAGACTTCTAATGCCACCGTGTGGGGAGCCAGAAAATAAAACATTGCAATACTCAATTGTTGAAGGACACAAAGGCATGAATTAGCATCTCAGCGTCAGCTGAACATCCAACATTACAGCTGTGCTCAATAAACACATTCGCTGAATACGATTCGTTTGCAAACAAGCTCGATGTGGTCATTCTCCAGCTACCTACGTGCCTTCTAGCCGAGCTAACGTGGAGATCCACTGTAGTGTCTGGGCTAGGCTAGCTAGCGTAACTATTATCTAGATAACACGTTAAGCGTTTATAGTCCAGTCTTGTCTTATGACACTGCAAACTACAATTTTTTGGAACAGGTAATACTTCAGTGGCGCAGACAGTTATAATATGTTGCATCAGTGCAGTCGCCGCTAACAGTCCTTAGGTATATTATCCACCAACCAAGCTCAAAGTTGACTTTCTTCAGTGTTTTGGCAGCAACGTGCTGCCGTAGCTCGTTAATGTGAGTTAACAGTGTTCCCTGTGGCCACCCCCCAATCAGCAGGCAGGAATTAGAACCTCCTGATCGTTACAGTTCTGTCAAGTTCTGCATGTGGTTCGGATTTGGACCAAGTGTTTTGGTTGGAAAGCCGGAGGCTCCGCTCAGTTTCCTGTTACAGACACTCTTTTGTGCGAGTCCTGGTCCTCTCCACTTTTATTTCCTCTGACACCGAGGCTAAGAGGCCACTCAGCGCCGCTCGCTGGGGCTCCGCTCCTCGCCGCTCTCCTCCAGCTAATTGGGAGGTTGAACCACTTTGGCCTCCTCGTTACGACGGGGGTTAATGGCTTTACTGAGTGGGTACTTTTTACTGGTCCTCCTGGGTCCTGAGACCTGCTGTTTGCTGCTGGGCCTCAGCGCCAATTACACCAATCAAAGCCAAAGTCTGGATACCGGGCGAGCCGCCACATCTGGTAGTTTTAAGGTGAAAACCAAGACGTGGGGTCCGTTTTCAGCAGGAGAATAAGTGCTTGTTTAAAACGATACAGACACTCTGCTGGTGTTCGTTTTCCACCCACGGAGGTAAAAAACCTCAAACCAGGACAGTTTCCCCATCATGTGGATCCTCTTTTACAAGATTCCTCTTTTTTTTCTTTTTTTTTTAAAACAGAAGGATATCTAATAAACGTCTGATATTAAACCTACTGCTACAGAAATCTAAAAATATTAACTTTCCTGGTACCACCTTTTTTTTTTCTTAAAATGAAAACCTTCCTTATACTATTGTCAAAGTCTCAGAAACACGTAAACCTGGAAAATTATTAAGAAAGTTCATAGATTTCTCCAATACAGCAAACCTGAACAAATACAGCAGGTCCCACATTCCCGTCTACTGGTCACCTGATCAATCTATCACTTGGTTCAGAAAATCACAGCATACTGATGTTCTGCGTAGTATGTGAAGGTGGAAAACTCCAGTGATCAGCGAGTCCTGATGCTAAACTCAATTCAATTTATTTATTTATTTATATAGTGCCTAGCAGGTAAACATCTGAAATCCTGCCTTCCTGTGTGTGAACGAACGGCATAAATACCTGATATAGTTGATGGTTGGAGTCTTTCGAAGCTGTCTGTTGACGAATGGAGCGTGACGGCCTGATTTTTATGGTGGATATTGATGGATTTTGTAGCGATCAATGCGGAGTGGTGAGGTATGGATGTGCACCAATCGGCGGAAATTATGTTGATCCAAGATGGCGGCAGCCACTTTTAGCATGGAAAAAAAGAAATATGTAATTAAGTAATTAGTGGATTGTTAATCATGGCTAAAAATGTCCTCTGACACACCACATGTATGTCAACTATCAGTCTGTGCAGTTATGGAACCGTAGCTATTCACACGGTGAAACGTGTAGCGGCAGAGAGAAACTTAATTTACTTCCTTTGGTAGTATATAATATAGATAGATTTCATAAAAATTATACCAAAATGCATTTTAACCCTAGAACACTAACGTTTAGTGACCACCCATGGCGTGGGTAGAAATGTGCCAACATTAGTGTCTAGGGTTAAAGAAAGTCCTTTGTGAGGTTGCTAGGCAGCTGATATGTTGATTTAGAGCCTCGGTAAGCTAACGGCGCCCTTCTAAAAATGACGGTCAGGTTCAGGATTGCAAAACCTTCCGAGTTTGACGAGCTTCGCATACTACGTGGAATATTACGAGTAAAAATTAAAACTCATTTTATACCATCCATCCATCTTCAACCGCTTATTGGTCGCGGATCAATACCCAGAATTTATTTTTAAAAAATACATTTTTACAAACATGCACCATTTTGTTTCAGGTTATTAAAGTTGTTTTTTTTAATTCCAGTGTTGTATATTTGGATAGAAAAACACCATTCTCCACACAATGATATAAAAGTGTTTCAAATGTGATTCATTTCAATTATATTGCACAAAGTGCAAAATATCAAATAGATTAGAAAGATAAAATAGAGACAAAGATTAAAATAAGTAAATCTAAAAAGGTGACAAAACCAAAAACACTAATTAATTAATAATTAAGACTGAAAAAAACTTACAAAAAGCATCTTGCAGCATCATGACTCAGCAAACACTGCTTCTTCTCTTTGGTCGGCTCTTTAAGTAACACTATCGCCACCTACTGGACCGGAGTGTGAGTGCACCAGCTCGAAGCCTGAACATAAGTTCGTATGAAACATGTTTTGTCGCACCATAAATCCATGAACTTAAATTCTGTATAACAATATTCTGTGTCATGTCTACTTTCTGTGATCTAATTTTCTTTCTTAGCATTTTCTAAAACGACAAACATTCCTGTTAGTTTTTTCCCATCAGTCCGGAGTTTTTAATCACTGGAAGTCTTCGGAAAAACACATTGAGGCGTGAGCATCGTTCATGTTCTCACGGGAAAAAGTGCCAAACCTGGACCTGCAGCAGAGGTGTTTATTTAGCCGGCGGGGTTTATTTTTAGGCTGCCGTGGGGTCAAAGGTCAGTTTATGAGGTTTACGTCCAGACATCTGTCAAAGGGAGCCGCACGGAAAACGAATCACAGGTCTGCACGATGAAACCAGAACGAAGCCTTTAAAGTGTTAATTCATTGTTTTAGAGCTGGAAAAGAAATGAGTTTGTGTGTCAACATTAATTCAGAAGAAACAAAAATCTGCTTATTTACCACCAAAACCGGTGGTTTAAAGCAGCAATTTCCAGGTTCAGCCGTTATTTTGCTTCTTTTGTTAGGGTTATGGTTATTGAAATCCATTTTCCTAAGTTTGAACTGCATATAACCATTTTTAACAATTTTCGGACCAACGGGCCTTCGGAATATTGACCTGTCACCCATTATAGTGTGTTATGACGTCATGATTTTAGCTCCCGTAGGATTTCTTTGCCAAAATTTATTTTTTTGTTGTATTCGTTTGATTTGGGGTCAAGCTAATGGAAAATGGTGGGGTTCAAATTTTGGGGGCCCTTCCCATTTCGAGCTGTCAGCTGTTTGGTTTTGACTCTTATTTTTCTCCCTATAGTTCTGCTGTTGGAACGCTTCACTCATCTGCTGTGACTTTGTGTTTTCCAAGGTCCTGCCAACGCATCGTTCTCTGCCACACTCACTGTCACCTGCTCCATGTGACCCCACACCTGGCAGCGGGTTTTTACCGGGTTGTCCCGAGCCGCCGTACCTTGCTTTCCCAGTTACCAAACCTTTGCCTGCCCATTCAACCTGGACGCTCTGCTCGCTGTTCGCTCCACCTCTGCCTGCAGTTCTTTCAGGAACTATACGTGGAGACTTCTCCGGGGGCTACGTCACCCCTCGGGTGATTCCACAGCTCCGGACTAATTACAGTAAAGCTAAAATTCAAGCAGCAGAGTGACCTCTCAGGTTCTCTCTTTATCCAAAGACAGGTGTTGACCTGTTTCCATGTATCTGCAGGAGCTCTGCAGAGGAACGTTTGCCCCCCCCCCTGCCCCCCAACCCTCAGACAGATGCCCTCCTGCTCTGTAATTCCATTCATAAATAAATGCATGTTGTTAGAACAACAAGTTCCACATGAAACATTTGTTCATTCATGAGGTGCAGACTGGAACCAGAGGGATCCTCGCTGCAGACGCTCCGGGACAGGGGGCGCTGTTTAGGCCCTGCCCTCAAACCAGACTGCATGTCCGTGTTAAATGTTTCTGGAATGATGTTACGTATTTTTAGAGATTTCTTCCATGTTTTGATCCACAACAGGATGTTTTTTTTTTACTAAATCTGATTCTGAACGACCAGCTCCTCTGGACATACGGCCTTATTGAGGTGATTAGAAGTCTATTTTTAATTGTCCAGACGGCTGATTCTTATCACAGCGGTCATTGCGGCGCTCGCGGTGACAGCTGAGGTCACACGCCCCGCTGCAAACACGCCTCAGGCACGTACAACAGCTTTACAGCCACTGACCCTGGGTCAAAGGTCAACAGGTCAGTGTGAGATAAATCCTGACCAGAGTGTGATTTATTTTTTAACCATTAATTCACAAAAGGCTAGAAGAAGAATCCTGATGACCGTGTGCACAGAAGCGATCAGAATAATCCAGAAGAATCGTCTCATTTAACTCTTTGTGATGTTCCCTGTAGCGCCACCAACAGGGCAACATTTCCTCTTTGACACAAAAATAAGGGCCAAGCTTTTTTATTACTGCTTCCTCAGACGGATGGACGCTCTGTGACCTTTAGGCTCATGTCGCGTCACCATCGAGACAAAATTTACACCGAAACACAGAAAATGTTATGATTTATTCAGATTTCCGTACAGTTCCCTCACTGAGAAAAATTCATGTTCCCCAGAGGATAAAGGGTTTCGTGAAGTTAGTTAACTTAGTTAAAATGGCCGGTTGCAGTCAAACTTTCAGCAGAATGAACGTCCTCAGGACACATTAATGATCTCATAATCAAACCCATTGATCGGTAACGATGTGGCCTGAAGCACCAGGAATCAGTTTGATCGGACCTAATGTCGGCTGGATCCAGGCGCCGGCGGCTTATCGGCGGCACTCGGTCATATTTTGGCAGCAGAAATAACTCTGGGCACCTTACGACTGACCATCAGTAGAACCCCGGTTTCTGGACCACAGCTGGACTCACAGAACCGTGTCCGGGTTGAGTCCAGCTGGTCAGACCCAGACTTCGGCTGCACTCGGCTGAAGGCTTTGCCTACGTGGAACAGCTTTTTTTTAACACTCTTCTCCTGCAGGATCGCTGAGTACGTGCTGCCGTCAGCCAAGAAATTAACCGCTGAGATATTTACATTTTGAGGTGGAGCCGCATAAACGGGGCGGAGCCAGGAAGTGTTTGTGTTGCTGGGCGGCAGACATATGCACTCTAACGCATGCCGTTCTACTTTTGGCATCAGCGGCTGAGTGTGTTTGCTGGAGCTACGTGTCCTCTTAAGACATGGATTCAGATTTAGATCCTCCACATCCTGGACCTCCCTGCACACAATCAAAACAAGGAAGCTCCAGCTGGGGTGGATCAGAACCAACGTCCTGACGCCTGCAGGACGGGACGAGCGCGGCCCGAGTTTCCTCATTCAGTCGATAAGAGAATAAACTGAAATTAAAAGTCTCATTTTGTCTCTCGTTTATCTCTTCCTTCATCTCAGTTCTGGTTAAAAATAGTTTAAAGTAACAGTCTGAAAAAATGTGGCACCGTCAAGGTCCAAACTGAGGCTCAGAACCAACAATGATGATGACTGAAAGGATTTATTCCTGTTTTCAGAAAGCTTTTGTTTTTCACCTCCACCAACCCGCAGAGGAGGCTGGAGGTCATGTGATCATCCCGTCTGTGTGTCTCTGAAACAATCTGCATTGAAACGTGTGGACGGATGGTTCTTGGGTCAGATCCAGAACCAGCTCCAGGATGCTTCTGTTAATATGAATTTCTTAACAAACGGGCATCAGTTTATATTGAACTGTACAAATACATCCATGCTGGTAAAACGTTTTCATCCAGATCTGGATTCTGACAGGAAGCAGCGCCGGGTTCTGAACAAAGAAGGAAATACGGGAAATACTGAAGTATGTCTGAGTCATCATGGTGCAAAGGTCAGGTCAGGTCTGGGAGCATGTTCTAGTCCCACCCATTGCCGCATTCACCACCTTACAGAACCACCTTCGGTCCTGGATGGCAACCACCCAGGCAGACAACCGAACCGGTCCATCACCACCTCCCCAATGTAACCGTCTATCTGCTACAGCCAGGTGAAATGTGGGCGTGTCCTTGGCTTTTTTCCAGTTGCTCGGGTCCTCAAGACTGAGGACTACGTACTATATATAAAAACTATATGTCAACTTGGTGAGTTTGAAATCCATTTTGCAAAGTTTGAACTCGATTTTGCTCCATTTCACTAAGTTTGAACTGCATATAATCATTTTTAACAATTTTCGGACCAACGGGCCTCCGGACCAATGGGCCTTCAGAATATTGACTAGTCACCCGTATCATGTTAAGCAAAGTTTAATTTGCTACGATTAAGAAAATATTCAGATATACTGATATTAATGAAGCTGCTTATTGTGACAAATATTGAGCAATAATCTTGTGAATTCCACCGCAGGCTTCAAGACTCGTTCGTCGCTCTGAGTGCCGTTCTGGTTTTACGTCACTAAAGTTAGCAAACAAAGCCATTAAAAAAAATCTATTTTGACACAAATTGCTGCTATTTCATTAAGATAAACTCATAGATTATTTAATGAACATTTCACGGTTTTCAAAATTTTTATTGTGAAGTTAGCACAGCTGCAAATAGAGCAAACTACAGGAAGGAGTATTTCAAAATAAAATATGAGCTTTTCATATAAATCCTGAGACTTGAGCCCAAGAGGATGAAGCAGAACGCTAAAAATGACCCCAGAGATTCTCGTGTGATTTGGAGGAAAAATTCCAAAGAATAAATTTAAACTTTCTTTGGACAATTTGTCATCACTTTATATTGTTTTTTTTTATATGTATATAAAAATGTTATATAAACTGACTCTAGACTGAAGGTATTTGTCATATCTGTGTTCAGAGGGAGGGGTGCTAAAAGTTTCCCGGCATGTTTCCGGTTAAAAGCAAAACAACCGCTACGTGGCAAAAACCAGACGTGGTCGACGTGACGAGCAAGATGTCAGACATGAAACACGAGCCAATCAGATCAATGGGTGGAAGAAAGATAGATTTGAAAGCAGAAAAGAAACAAAGAGTGGAAGTGTCTGTGGGCTCGTATCAGCAGCTGTGGTGATTGTTGGATTTCTAATCAGTGCCGCGTCTGTCAGCGGGCCCCGCTAATGGGGCGGCCCCCCTCCCGCCTGTCTGAGCGTTATCATTAAATCTGTTTCTCTGCTCATTTGGTCTTGATGGCAAAAAGTCAAACCAGTAGAAGGATCTGAGGACCGACGACATGATTTAAAGACAAAACTTCTCATGAGCTCCACCAAGGAGGTTCACGCGCTCATCAGAATCTCTCAAAACGATATGAACAGGCTTCAAGTCAAGATGAAGGGGTGTGGCTCCTCCCTGGAGGCCCGCCCACAGCTTTTAGTTTGCTGCCAAAGTCTCGATGCGTTTTTTTTTAACAGATACACAAGTAGTGAAGTAACTCAGTAAAATACAGGCTGAAGTTCACTTCAAAAATGGCGTCAGACAGACATTGGGTCAAAATTTAAAAATCTTCCAATCATATTGAAGCATATACCATATTATTTGTCTGATCATAGAGATCATAAAAAGGTATAGTTTGGACTATCTGTGACTGAATGTTATGGAGTTATGAGGTAAAAACAGCAGAAATGGTGACAAAGGTCAATGTCAGTTTGTACAGGGGTCAAAAGTTAAAAGTTGCTCCAATTTTGGTAAAAAGTGATGCAAATTACTGGTTGAGCTAATAGGGTTTTAAAAAGGAATAGTTTGCACCATCTGTTATGCTTAGTTATCACGTTACGGGGTAACATGTGTCATATGTCACAGTATCCAAAGGACGTTGACCTTGTTTGACCTTTACTTTGGAGACCAAGCATTCAACACAGTCAAAACTATTCCATTTATTGATCCTATTAGCTCAACCAGTAAATTG
>OMMV01059767.1:4022-15337 GCA_900302635.1 Chatrabus melanurus
TTGTGCGTACGTATACCTTCAGTATGAGTCCTACACACCGTTTTATAAATGAGACCTCTGGTCTTCAGGAACAGGGTTAGTGGATAAGTGTGGCTCTGTACTTTTCTACTGTGTTGCACACAGTAGAATATTTGTGCGAGAGTAAAACGCCTGTTCGCGCGGATGTACCTCACTATAAGGTCATTTTCACGCGAAGGCGGAAATAAGTGTCATGAAAAAGAAATGCTAGAACATTTTGTGATTCTTTAATGTGAGCCGCTTTATGGTTTGGTGGTGACAGATGGCTGCTCGGAAACGTGCACGGCGGTAAATAAAATATTCTGATTAATGCGTCACAGATTTCACTGAGTTTCTTTAAATATCGAGTATAAAGCTGGGCCACAGTTGTGGCACATTTCTCTGAGCATGGTCGAGCACGAAGGTGCCTCAGTGTTGAGGACCTCAGCGAATGGAAGAAGCCGAGGACGCGGCACATTTCACCTGGCTGTGGCAGGTAGATGGGTTGTTTTGACAGGTAGGGACAGACCGGTTGTCTGCCTGGGTGTTTGCCATCCAGGATCCAGGGCGGTTCTTTCATGTGGTGGATGCAGTGACACGTGGCTCCAGCACACACTCCCAGACCTGACCTGTTGATTCTGCAGCATTATAATATGATGAAGGGAGAGCATGTTTTGTCAAATGAAGTGGTGCCTGTCCCTTGTTAAATGTAATTTCTTCTTTAAAAAAAACAAAAAAAAAAAAAACGTGTGCATTAGACACATATAACCGTGTTGGTTTTTTGGTTCTAGATTCATAGACTAAACTGAATGGTATCTAGAGCATGTGCTCATTAGAGGTTACACTAACATGAAAACATTTTTACTTCCCAGCCAGTGCGATCATATCAGTGGTTTTCCTCAAGGAAACGGTGCGAGCGTCTGACATCGTTGGTAAGTTAACACTCATTCAGAATCATGACGCTGTAGAACGTACAGATCCTCACACTCTGCTTCAGTTCGCAAACTGAGATCAGACTAAACCATTTTTAACAATTAATCAATGAGTAGTTTATGCTGTACAGTGTCATTAAATAGTGACACCAAATCATAAGTTCAGATCTGAGACTAAAATGAATCTCAAATATTATAATCCGTTTGTGTTTCTACTGTGATCTGCAGAACAGACCAAATATATTTTTTGACATTTTAAACTGTTACTAAATGACACAATAAACAACTGCTGGAATGGAAATTCATCTCTGTGCCACAGCCATTCCTGAATAAATCATCATTAATCTGTTGTCTCTCTTTTGTAGGCGGCACATTGGCAATAACAGGAACGTACCTCCTGGTGACCTTTGCCCCCCACACCTCTTCACACATCACGGCCCACTTGGTCCAGTACTATGCTGTCAGCTGGCACTTCCTGCTTTATCTTGTATGTTGTTCAAAAATGTGGAATGAAACCTGAAAATATGGAATGAAAGTAAGAATCAGGAACTATAGCCTGTAATTACGGAAGGGAAGCTTGTGATTACGGAAGAAATGTATGAGAATACAGAATGTGTTTGAGAATAAGGAGTTAAAGTCTGAAAATTGAAATAGAAGTATGAGAATATAGAATGAAAGCCTTTAAATATGGAATGGAAGTTAAAAAAAACAACTTTAAAATATGGAATAAAAATCTTGGATTATTGAAGGAAAGTCTGACTATAGAATGAAATTTTGAGAATATGGAACAAATGCCTGAGAATATGGAATGAATGTCTGAGAATGAGGAATTAAAATCTGAAAATGGGACTAGAAGTCTGAGAATATAGAATGAAACTGGAGGCAATGGAGTGAAACCGGAGAATGTGAAATTAAATTTGACAGTTTGAGAATATAAAATGAAAGCTGAGGAGTAAGGAGCTGATTGGTACGGTCGCAGGACTGAAGTTCAGTTAGTCTTGTTAAACCTGTCATCATTGTTTATTCAGGGTTGGTAATTATGGGAACAGCAGTTCCTCATTTGATTTGATTGGACCTTGATTAGACTTTATTGCACAGTTCTCAGATACATGACTGTATCTCTGCCTGGTTGTCTTCTGTTATCCTGACCTCTGACATCCCTGTAGAAACAGGCAAGAGTAAAGTCTTTTTTTTTTTTTTTAATACACTGTGAAAGAAAAAGTAATTTTCTGCCCTGATTCACAGGACTGACACCGGTAAGTCTTGTTGATATAAAGGTTCTCTTCTTCTGGGTCATATTGATGAGCTCAGTGTTTCGTCAGTGTTTCGTGGAATTCATTAAATATGAAGTGAATCTGTTAAAACCAGTTTTTTCTGCTAAATCATTAATTTACCGCGCTCGCCGGCACCCGTTCCTCCTCGGGCACAGAGGATATAAACACAGCTGTTACTATAGTGATGGATCTTGTCCAGCGCTGAAACCGTTTCTCTGAAGAAAAAAATGTAAATGTTGACACTGGAAGTGGTGAGAAAACACTGAAGGTGTTTTTAAGGAAGTAACCTACAGTAGAAGGAGGCCATACCGCGCTGCTTTTCCGTTGATGTCACCATTGCCATGATGCATCAGATGCAGGCATTACAGTTAACCTTTGGGTTAAATGTGGGAACGGGAGTGGGCGAAGAATAAAGAAAACTACGAGTGAATGAATGACCTTTGATTCCTACTCAGGAAACTACATTTTTACCTTCACTCTGCTCCCTATGAGCATGAGGAGTTTGCTGAACCTGGCAACGTGTCTCTGTCATATCTTTGAATCTGTCACTTTGTGTAACTCCAAAATGTTTGAGGTTATGCACTTATATTTTTTTACACAATGTATGTTTTCAGTGTGGCTCAGTCTTCAAGATCGGCTTAATCTGGCCTCAAGTACGTTTTAAAATCAGGGATGGGCGACTGCAACACAGAACCCCCAACAATCTGCAGGTTTTCTTTGCAACCAAAGACATCCACAAGCTTATTTTGCTCATTAGTACCGCAGTGAGCAGAGAGGGAACTGTGTAGGTACGCAACAAAATCCTTTCTGCTCTTCATGGCATGTGGTGTCCCATCCATGAGCTTTAACACCCATCGATATGGCCATGTTTGACGTCTTGCCCTACATATGTCTCCTTATTGATTTGACAGTTTTAGACACGTTACTGTGTTACCACGCCTTAGTTTAGCTCTCAGCGGAATTGTGTACAGGTACAGATTTTTTGGATCTTTCAGCATTGAGAGAGAACCATTTTCAACATTTTGGTCTGGATCTCCGGTCATGTGCCAAACATCTACCAATCTGTATGAAATGATATGATTTGAATGACTCGTGTGGATCGGCTTTCATGGATTGGGTGCTGGTTAAGGTTGTGGAAACCAGCGGTTTAGGTGCCTTTGGGACCTACCTTGGAATCGAGATGCCTGAGAAAAGCTTATGGAGTCACGAGGTCACTGGACAGAGGTGTGTGCCGATGCTGATACTTTTGCGGGACAACAAAGGTCCAAGCCTTTAGGGTGCTTCCTGTCTTACTGTATGGTTGTGAGAGTTTGACACTAATCAGTGACGTAAGGCGGTGACTGGATGTCTTTGGTACTAAGATTCTTCAGAGGTTCCTTGGATCCCGCTGGAATGACTTTGTGTCAAACAGTTGCTTAGGGAGACTCGGATGAGGAGCATCACTTGCACTGTGAAGGACCGTCAGCTACAACATTTTGGTCATGTGGCGGGTTCTCGGGGCGTGATCCAACGTGCAGCTGCCTCCGTGTTGAGGACATCAGTGACTGGAGAAGGGCACGCCCACCTTTCACCTGGCTGCAGCAGATAGATGGTTATTTTCAAGAGGTGGGGATGAACTAGTTGTCTGCCTGGGTGGTTCCCATCCAGGACCCAAGACGGTTCCATAGGGTGGTGGATGCGATGGCTCGTGGCACCAGCGCATGTTCCCAGACCTGACCTGTGTTTATCTGGCCGGTATAAATACGTGTTCCCACAGCTATCTTACTGATCCAGTAGTGACGTTTTACATGAGGTTGGACACATGCATGCCAGAAGAAGCCGAGAGCCGATTTGTTTAGGTTGCTCTTATTGTCCCCTCCAACTGACTGGGAGGGATGGAGGTTATGTCATCGCCCCTGTTGTCTGTATGAGGTATCTCAAAAACGAATAAATAGATTTTTCTGTACATTTTGCAGAGAGATGATCCTTGGATCAGCTGCTTTCAGTTTTTTAGCTCCCACCACCACAGTGCTATAGAAATGGGCTCCATTCATCTGTGCATCCACGACTTTCACTGCGCGATGGCTCAAAATCAAACATTGACAGACCCAAGGTATTTCGGGGGTTTCTCACAACCCTGCCGTGCGACTTCAGGAGGATTCAGATGTCAATGAGTTCTCAAATAGCCGTCTCTGCAGTAATTGCTTGTAGTGAGACCAACCACTCAGGAGTGACAGACAGTCAAGTGAAAGTTTGTGGACGTCTGGTAAAGGATCCGGATCGCCTCCAGAGAAATATACTGCCCACGTGTATTGGCATCAACAAACATGTTGTTGATCACAACACAAAATAGCCGTGTTTGTGTCCACCGCACAATAAGCTCTTAAAATAGGAAGCCCTTAAATAATCAGTCTATTCACCTGTTTGTGGACAGTCGAAGAACTGCTTTGCAATTCATCATCCGTCCAGCCCAGCAGAGTTGAATCTAAAATGTTGACAGCTAGCAGCTCCTCGGGCGTTCCAGTCAGTGGTGTAAACGGTAAAAGTTTGTTTCCTTACAGTCCTGATAAACATGGCACTCCTGAATTTAAAATATGATCACAAATAAATGTAAATCAACCAATTTTGTAAAACCAATATTTAATAAAATGTTCAATCTTACTCATGTGCTGAAATAAAATAATACAGACAAATTGTACCTGTGACGTTTATTGGTACCCTTTGTTGAATTTTCAGTAAATAATCACTAGAGCTACAACGATTAATCGGTTACGTATCGACAACTAATTTTGATAATCGATTAATCATTTTAAGTTAAAAAAAAAATTTTTAAATCCAAATTCTCTGATTTCAGCTTCTTAATACTTTCTGGTTTATTTACTTTACTAGTTTCTTTACTCCTATCTGACAGTAAACTGAACAGCTCTGGGTTGTGGACAAAAGAACACATTTGAAGGCATCATCTTGGCCTCTGGAAAACACTGCTCAACATTTTTCACCATTTTCTGGCACTTTATGGACCTAACAATCAATCGAGAATACAATCAATTGATTAATCGAATATGAAAATAATCGTTAGTTATACTGCCAGTTTTCAAGTCACTGAATATGTCTTGGACTTCATTTACATCAATCATTAAAAAATACACACAGTATGATACTGTATGGTCAACCTGTCTAGAGTAGGTAGTTCTCAAAAACTGAGTGACTGTGCAAGAAGGAGACGAGTGAGGGAAGCCACCAAGACCCCCAAACAACCCTGAAGAAGTTATAGGCTTCTTTGGCTGTGATTGGAGAAACTGTGCACAGTGCAACATCAGTGATATAGTTTCATGGTAGATTGGAACAGAAAACAATTTTCTTAAAAAAATTTAAAAAAAATTTAAAAAAAGAAAAAAAATTCAGTTCTTTTGCCAGATGGCACACGGGAGATTCAAGCCTAGATTTGATCTGTCTTATGATATTAAAGTTCTTCTCTCTTCCACTCCAACATGAACTGGTTACGCAACAGACAAAATTTGCACTATGTCCACTTTGTCCAATCACATCTACAGAATCCTGCAAGTCCTTCAGTGTTGTCTAGGTGGCTTCCCTCACCAGTTTCCTTCTTGCATGGTCACTGACTTGTCTAAACAAAACTGGCTGTAAAAGGGATCCTGAAGTAAGTCCTATATAGGGCCTGAGGCTCGTTGGTGCCGGTGCTCATCTCCCCCTGGACGGGGCAGCAGTCCAACGCAGGTTATTTCCCAAGCTAAGGCCGGTACCCGGTTACAGCTGGGTGGACTGGGGCTTTAAAAGGGATTATTTACTGTAAATTCATCAAATCCTTATGGCTACATTGATTTTTTTTTTTTTTTTCACTTTATGAAAGCATTTTGTTTTGTTGTAGTTGTTAGATAACTTTGGACATTTTATTAAATATTCTGATTATCCGCATTTAGTCCATTTATTTCAGAACACGTTTTAAATTCTGTCTTTAAGATTCAGGGATGCCAATCATTCTGAGCGTTACTGTAACGTCTCAAACATATTTGTCATTCATCTCCTGAATCTGGTCCTGATTGCTGAACCATGTAGTCACATTCAGAGACAAAGTGCATGAAAAGAGAGAGAAATGTTCAAACCACTATCAGGAAAGTACAGATTGATGGGCTGATTGGTTTCAAATTGAGGTAGTCTTCCTGCTTCTGACTGCAGTGATTGGAGTGATTGAGGCAGAAAACACTTCAGCCTGCGGAGGCACAAACTCCAACAATATGGAATTAACTGGAGATAGAATTCGTCTGAGAAAAATGATCTGTGCTTTAACTTCTTTTTTTTTTTCGTTTTGTCACATTGTTATTAAATGGTTTTGTGTGGAAGGACTTGAACCGTTTTTTTTTTGGGATTGTTGACTGCAGTGTTTAACGGAACATCTGTCACATCTGTAACATGTTTGTTTCAAAGAAAGAAAACGAGCAATTGGAGTGCACAAGAACACGTCCGATACTTGATCTGGATCGTTTGCCTTGTCCGCAAAAATTTTAATGTTGATGGGAGGCATGTGAGCAGAGGATGAAGTTAATATGTGGAATGTTGGTGGCACCATCTGTCCGATCAGCTCGAGGAGCATGTGCTGGTGCTGCACGTTGCCGCATCCGCCACACTACGGAACCGCCTTGGGTTCTGGATGGCAACCGCCCTGGCAGACAACCGGTACATCCCCACCTCTCGAAAGTAACCATCTATCTGCTGCAGCCAGGTGAAATGCGGGCGTGTCCTTGGCCTTCTCCAGCCGCTGGAATCCTCAGTACTGAGGCACCTCTGTGCTGGATCATGACCAGAGAAATGCTCCATGTGGCCAAAATGTCGTAGCTGATGTTCCCTTGTAATGCAGGTGATGATCCTCATCCGAGTCTCCCTAAGTAACCATTCTTTTGACACAAAGTCATTCCAGTGATACCAAAGGATATTCCGAAGAGACATTCAGTCCTCACAACCATACAGTAAGACAGGAAGTGCCAGGACCCTGAAGACTTGGACCTTTGTTCTCCTGCAAAGGTATTGGCTTCGGCAAACACCTCTGTCCAGCAACCTCATGACTCCATAAGCTCTGCCCAGGCGTCTCTCGATCTCAAAGACCAAGGACCCAGAGACATGAATGACACTGCCGAGACACATACTAGTAGAAGAACAATCTTAATGTCCCGTGACACTTTCACACCGGGACCAAGGTTTGAAAGTGGTTTTGGGTTGCCTGAAGGATATTAAACAAATTTGACTTGGGTATCCCTCTCAAAAAGGTCAACAATTTTTGCAAGGGGTCAAAATTCAAAAATGTTCCAATCTCTTCAAAAAGTATATCAAATTAATCGTCTTGTCACGCAGAATCTAAAAACATATAGTCTGACCTATCTCCGACCTTCTGTTACGCCACTATGACTGGAAATGTGGAAAGGTCAATGCACTTTATGTCGGGGGTCAAATTTACCAATACCCTAAAAATTGTCCAATTTGAACAATTTTAGTGTCTAACTATATGTTTTCTGGGATGAGGAATCCAACTAAAAACTTTTAAAATCCAAAATGGGAGTCTTAGCCTTGAAATTGTATTATATATTATATCTTGTGCGCCAACACGGTTTGTAATATTTCAATGTAGCGCAAGCCTCCAATGTATGTTGTCCTTAAAACTGGCCTGGTAAACATATTGTAATGAAATAACAATCATTACTATCAGTCACTAATATTTTTAACAAAATATTTTAAACTAATTTAAGCTAGCCATTACAATGTTTGAATTTAGAATAAACAGGAATGTGTATATAAAAATAAAATAAAAAAACCTTTAAATTGAAACATCAGAAGCCACGTTGGTGCCCAAGATCAAGTTAGTAAGACTTGGCCTTAATTTTGAAGATTCAAGGTTAAAACTGCTATTTTAGGTTTTAAACGTTGTTTAGTTGGATTTCCCATCTCAAAAAACATATAGTTAGACACCAAAATTTTTCAAATTGTACATGTTTTAAGGCATTGGTAAATTTGACCCCCAACGAAAAGTGCATTGACCTTTCCACGTTTCCGGTCATAGTGACATAACGGACGTTCGGAGATGGGTCAAACTGTACATTTTTGGATTCTGTGTGACAATTTGATTAATTTGATATACTTTTTGAATGGACTGGATTTAGGACAAGGACCAAGTCTTGGGCCTACTATTGGTAATTGTTCAATGCAGTCAGAGCAAAGGTTTTTCAGGTCTGTGAGCAATCATAGAGCACAAAAGAAGCATATTAAATAGTAAACGGTAAATTACATCTGTTGAAACACATTTGGGGAAAAAATTGAATGAAATAATGAGTGTATTCGAGATGTGTTTGAGCCTAAATTATTTTTATAATACGAGAACGTCTTTGAACAGCTGAATGCTGTTGGATTTACGAGGACGGCTCCAGGCATTTCTCATTAAAACCCGGCTATTCACTTCATTGTTCCACCACGGTTGTTTGTTTCAATTAAAGCAAACTACTCGCTGCCTCTTGCTTTTCTAGACACATAAGTACAACGATTGCAGCCATATTTCAGATTTTCATTTGAAGTTCGAGCGATTCTATGTTAATGGCTTGTATAAGCGTCCTCTCTCTCTCTCTCTCTCTCTCCTTCTCTCAACAGTTTATAGAGGTCATCATCTTTTGCATCCTCCTCTACCTCTACAAGAGGAAGCACGTGAAGCACATCGTGGTCGTGATGCTGTTGGTGGCCCTGCTCGGTACGAACAAGTGGAACGTGACTTGATTGTGGGCAGAGGTTACGCATTAAGCCATTTTAGGAAGTCAAAGGTGGTTCTGTTGCCTGGCTACCAGAGATATCTTGTGCAGCGTTCGTTATCACTTCTGCTAAGAGCCGCTTGTTTGGAAGGAGCTGGTTAAAGCGTGAAGGAAGGAACTAAACGGTTGCCGTTTGTGTGTCGCTGCAGCCTCTCTGACGGTCATCTCGGTTAAAGCTGTATCAGGGATGATCACAGAGTCTATAAAGGGCCAGCTGCAGCTCATCTACCCCATCTTTTACATCATGCTTGTCGTCATGATTGCCTCCTGTGCCTTCCAGATCAAGTTAGTAAAATTTACTTTTTTTAAACACCTCGAGGAAGGCCGTCGTACCCTTGTGTCTGTGTCCTGCTGTTTCCACAGCTGGTTCTCTGTCTTTTTAAAAACTCTGCTCACGTTCGGGCGCCTTTTGAATGCATTCGGATGCTACTGAAGCTCAAGGTCCAGCCTAGTTAGGATTCCAAATCCTCACCGTCTTTGAGATGAAGGTTGGAATATTTATACAGGGGGCGCAAACCAAAACATGCACGAACGTTCATGAATATTCCTGTTAAAATTTACTTCTCAGACTGTAAGTCTGAATAATGCCTTACCTTTACTTTCTGCACAGTAAGTATGATCAGTTTCAAATTAAGACTGGTTTGGGAATGTTTTGGAACAATCCGCGGGTGCAAAGCAACGCACGCTACATCATTGCTAGTTTCCGACCAACACAGTTGTAATTTTCACGCCCAGCACACACGATGTTTAAGTAGAAAATGTGTTTGCACTCGCACTGAATAAAACGTGGCGTGAAATGTACTTAAAAAAAAAAAAAAAAACCTTGGTAACAATTTCCACATAGGAATTCTAAGGAATGCTGGTATCTCATTGAGAGGCGACTGTGATGACTGCATTTTTAGACGACTGCTAGACTGACTGGCAAATATATCGCCAAATATTTGCCAACTTTTTGATGACGTTTGGCGTCTTGAAGAATATTCGCTAAGCGGCCATATGTCTATCGCCCTCAAGTCGTTAATTAGTGGCCAACGGCCGGCGACCGTATTTCGTAGCAAATGAAGTGAATGAAGCGAATGAAACAGATCGGGGGAACGACTTGGTAGCGGTCTATTGACAACTCTTTGGCGAGTAAAAAGACTAGTTAGAGACAAGTTAGCGAAAAGTTTGAACATCTTCAAAATCCACATGCGAATGAAATCGAGGCAAGCAACTAATTAGCGAATGGGGTGGGATACTGATTCTGACTGCTTAGAGAATAATTTTAGACTACACTGAGGCCAAGAGCCGAATTAGACGAATGGCCATTCGTCCCACTCGCCAATCGGTCACAAACCCAGTGAGATACAGGCTGAGATTTAAAAGGGTGTATTCTCTTGTTTTTTGTCAATAAGTGTTACTCGCATATCATGAGTAAATTCTACTTCCAAAACTGTGTGAGATCTAATAAAAGGAAGTTTTTTTTAAACGTGCCCCATCATCTTGCAACATATTCTCAAACCACTGCACGGTGATGCTTCCCATCCATTTATCCCAGGAGCTACATGTATAAGGAAATTTTGACGCACAAGTGGGAATTGAACCACCAACCTTTTTAGCCAATGGGTAATTGGCGCTGCCAACTGAGCCACAGTTATGCAAAGCATTCCTTGAAAAAGATAAGTGTAAACCTCGCTTGGCAAAACTGGACTGTTACTACCAAACTCGAATTTCTTGGAGCAAATACCCAATGTGAATGTAACTCAGGTGTCCAAGAACTGAAGAGTTGGTGGTTCAAATCCTCTTTGTGTACATGAATGTCCTTCATCAGTATATTTAAATGTAATTTAAAACGATACAGAAATGGTAGCCAGGACAACGGTAGCATGAAGAACAAGCTGCGGGGACAGATACTCTTAAAGTTACAATGGAAGAATGAAACTACAAAAGCTTGAAACCATTCTATGCTCAACACAAACAGAAATAGAGCCCTGTAATTGCTGAAAAGTGAAGTTTTAATGATAAATAACCTACTTCAGAAGCGTAAAAGAAGCTGACTCACCACGAGCTCATGACTCAGCAGAATGAGTGAGGTAAGGGTTCTACCACCCAAGTGTGCAGGGGCTCCCTGGCAACTTTGTCGCTACATTTAGCTCATTTTTGACCTTCCCTAGCAACTAAAATTCCTATCTAGTGACTAGCAACAAATGTGGTGACTTTTATTCCACACAAACCAGTCAGTTTGTAAATAGTTAGTTGAATATAATAAAATTACAAAAACAGCAAAAACAAAAATTACCGCTATATAGTCCCCAACCATCTTCCCCACTCCACCAAAAAAACAAAAC